>JAQLOL010014623.1:0-10765 GCA_029783665.1 Naso thynnoides
CAGAGTTCGTATGAGCTTTCACACCTGCCCAAACGAAGCGGACTATCTGAGGAAACGAACTCTGGTCCGTTTAAAGCAGACCAAACGAGGACAGTGTGAAAGCGACCTTAGGGTTAGCCTCAGAGAACTTTTGAGAACAACTGTATTTGCTGTAATGTCTCTCTCTGTCTGTAATCTCTATGAGACTATCTTGTTAAATGAAACTTGCATCACAGGAATAAAATGCTGGGACCACTACTATGTGGAAGACTTGTCTTTAGAAGCATTGCTGTATCTGTTGAAGGATTATGACACAATTCTTGTACAGATCTATTACTCTGTAAAATATTCATTGTATGTCTAGTCTTTATCTCCTTTGTTGTCACCTTTAAAAACTTTATAAAAGAATGTGGTCCTTGAACAATTGATATGATGTAATCCACAAGCAAGTTTGAGTATTAAAAAAAAAAAAAGAAGAAGAAGTCATACTCAGTTTGCTTAAGTGGCAGTAACACAGATCCATGATCAGTCCAGTGAGGCTTTTACAAGTGTAATTTTTTTTCTTCTTTCGAATGTGCTAATAGTATATAATATATCTCCAAAAATGTACCCAAATTCACTCATGTTGCTAAGGATTTTATTACAAATATCTATTTTGCTTTTCATTTGGGCTCTGCTGTGCACTGAAAGATTAGTCTTATTCTTTTGGACTGTGCTACAGCAGTAGATTTTAAGTTAAGACAACCAATTTACCTTTGGTAGTGTGCTGCTTTTAGTCTCTCCTGGATATCATTAAAAGAGAGACGCAAAGGCAGAAAGAAAACAGTGGCGTGGAAAGTCACTTGCTAATCCAACAGGAAAATCAAGCATCCAATTCAAAGCTTACTATAGACAAAATTTTAAGTTATTTCTAAGAGCTATAAGAACAAAGTTTAGTAAAGACATTATCAAGGAATGGGACTTAAAAAAAAAAGATTTAGGTATTCTTGTAGTGCCATAGATTTCAGCGAGACAGACTGGGAAGCTTTCAGTATCCCTTTGGTCTCGGTGTATGTATTATCTTTTGTACCTTTATTCAACAAATGAAATGTAACACAGAGGGAAGCTTAGCCTCTTTCTCAGAAATCATGTTCATAGTTTATAAATAATATAAGTAGACATCCATTATTTAGAAAACCAATACCACTCATGACCCAATCTTTGCAAATGCAATCTTTGCAATCACTGAAATATTGCATAAGTCATTATTTCCAATACAGAACTGTGCCCTAGATCTGTGAAATTCTGCAGTGGCCTGCACCGTCAGCCATGGCAGCTATTTGTTTTACACACAGACTGTGTCCTATTCTTCCAACCAACACCCATACCCAAGTTCATCTCACACACAAGTTGAATTTTAAAGTAATCACTGAAACAGATGGCACTGCTTGGATGCAAGGAGAATGCCAAGAAATTGTTTGAACGCGCTGGGTTTAACAGACAGACATCTACTGCAAGCTGCATTTTTGAAGACAGGGTGCTGATCACTAAAGCTGTTCTTTTTCTTTTCTTTTTCTTTTTCTTTATTTATTTTCGTGGTAATGATTTGTGTGGTCAAATCACACAGCCACAATCCATCCCCCGTTACTTTAAGTAACACCTGGCAATAACACATTTCCATCCGAAAGGACATGTGCTGCATCAGATGGGTTGTGTTGATCAGAACTCAGGCTGTTCTCTCCCACTACAATTTGCTATTTATTGTGTGAATTTTAGCATTTTCACAGAATATGTTCACATTTCATTTTCAAAGTTCAAAACTACATTTGTGTAAAATGTTTGCATGCTATCATTACTTGTTAATGCATTGTTGTATTTTATTAAATTTGTCGCAGTAAAGGAGTTAAACAGTAAATGCACATTATTATTACCAACAGGAAGCTTGATTAATTTTCTTACCTCATTTGCATACGCTTTTCTAACTGAAATTACCATTTACCTTGACACTGCAAAGTGCTTTATAAAAGGATAAAGCAGCATTTTTAAAACAAAATTATTCTCAATTTGTGTCTTTTGACTATTTTGAATGTCCGTTATCACACTGAATTTTCAACTCTGTTCCATCTTCAGTCTGACTTTGCCTCCAGTAATTTTTGTGGGTTAGGGGGATTTGATTTTCTCTAACCAATCAGTAGGGATCAACTTATCCAATCACACCAAGCCAATGAAAAGTAAATTGGTGGTGAAACCAGAATGCTGCTGGTTGGGCAGTGGTTGGTTTTGGTTTGTCTGTTTTTAACACGGTGGACACCCATGAGATCTTTTTCTTATCATTATTTCTGTGCGCATTGGATTTCATTTGCTTTTTTGTACAAAAAATTGCTAGAATTTCTGTTGTCAACCAAAATCTGGCTTCTGTGAATGAGAAAGGAGGTAATAATGAAGAAGAGAAAGATCCATGCATTAGATGGAAATATGCTTGTCACATTTGAGACATGAAGGATAATTATTTATTTGAAAGGAGGATACTGCAATGGGAGATAAAAGTGTTATGAAATGCAGGCCCTGCTAGCCTCCTTAGTGTGGTCAAGATAAAGCAGATTTATATCCTCTTAATCTTGTAGTGGAGTAATGTTTGTCTATTTTTTTTCTTTACACTCATGTTCAAATTAATATTTATGTCTGTTTGTTTTCCAGTAGAACTAATTATTCATATCATGTTGTGCCATATCCATCTGTCCACCTGTACGTGCAGTACAGATTCAAAGTATTTATTAATGCTTAACAGTTTATTTAAAACAGTTTTTTTTAAAAACTGAGCACATTGTGTCATCTATGGGGGCACTTAGCAAATAAACTAATATCAAACTGAGACAGCATGGTGGCTTAGTGGTGGCCTAAGAGTTGGAATGTTCAACTCCAGGTCCTTTTGCCTCATAGCAAGAAGGTCCTGCGTTCAAAACCACCTTGGGCAGGGCTGTGGAGTTTGCATGTGGTACCTGTGTCTGCATTGGTTCCCTCTGGGTATTCTGGCTTCTTCCCACAGCCCAAAGACATGCAGGTTGGGTTAATTTCATGACTCTAAAGTTGCCCATAGCTGTGCATATGAGTGTCAATGTTTTTTTGTCTCTATATCACCCCTGTGATGAACTGACGACTTGCTCAGGGAGTACCATTGTCCATTGTCTCATATATTTCATGTGTTGCAAATAAAACACAATTTCTCAACTTTCACAAAAGGCTGCCAGACAAGCAGCAACCAAATGGCAGTCAAACCCTTGCGTATTTTTAAATTTATTAAAAACAACTAAATCAGTAACAGATCAGTGGCAGCTGTTCATTAGGTGTAGTCAAAAAAGTAATATTTAGCATAAATCTACAAACACCTCATCTTTGGTTATGTTTGTTTTGCCTTGTTTAGTGTTAAGGTGTGGATTGTCTTTCTGCAAATATAGCAAGTCTCTAGGATGACTCGTTGAAGCACAACACATTTGGATCATTAATGATGTAGTGGGACAGCCTCGTCTCCAGATGAATTTGCTCTGTTTTAGGGCTGCACAACTCAAAATTTAATTGAAATCATATTATGGCCTACTGCAAATTTTAAATTGCTGGAAGGCACAGTTATTTTGACGAAGAAATGTATCTGTCAAGATGTTATTGTAATGCAGATATTTTGTTGCTGCAGTATTGTCATGGCCTATACTTTTTTGAGAAGATTTAAGAAAGATTTAAGAAAAAAAAGCTGTTTCATACAGATCTCTGCGAGAATCACACCATAATCATTTGAGTATGTTTTTTAATGAAAATGATGATAATAATTTAAAAATGATCATTCCCTCTAATATCACAAATCATCATTGCAGTTGCAATACCAGTCCAAATAACTGCAATGAAATATTTTATCAAAATCATGCAGCCCTACTTTGTTATATATTCACATAGCCTAAATGCACAGAACAGTGCTAAAAGTTTTTTTCTGTATTCCATTATTTTACCATTTAAGTCAAAACTGCTTATAGACTATTTTTCATTCATAACTTGCTATATGAAAACCTCACCCATAACTTGCTCTGATCAAGTGATGGCAGGAAAAGGTCGGTACAGTGTTGACAACTTTTTTCTAAAGAGGGCAAATACTGAAAACAAAACATCCGATGACACCAGATGATATCATATAAATCTGAATTTACACACTAGAGCATTCTACAGCCACCGCTATGAGAGACTGAAGAATGGAGAGGCTGCTACACTTTCTTAAGAGGCATTTTGATCATCAGAAGCCCAAGATTACACATGAATCAGCACATATCAGAATAAGCGCTATATGTTTGTCTCTGCAAATCCAAAACTTACAGTTTTCTTTATGGTTAAAAAACAGCCCCCCAAATCTGTTGATTAATTTGCTTGAAAAAAAAAATCATCAATTCCTCGTTGACTACAATTAAAACATAACAAAATTTAGCAATACTGTGCTTTAACAATGCTTTAATTATGTAATCAAACAAACTAGGAAACTAAGAGAGGTATGTAGCTCTTACACATTTCAAAATGTGGGGTGTGAAATTTAAAAGGCAATTCTGTTAAATGAAAAAAAAAAACGGGCAATGTTTTCTTCTTTGAGTGATCTAAAGTATGAAATTTATTTTTTATGTATTTATTTTTTTCCACCTTAAGAGTTAAGACACAATTAGAGTTGGTACAGCAGCTAAGTGTTTCTTTTCAAGATGCTAATCCAGACCGTACACCCAACATAATCCCACCCAACACCCAACATAAAAATTTTGAAGGCATAAATGCATAAATAGGCTGACAAGAAATAGAGTATATATCATTTTGTCAGCAAGTGACAACCATCCAACTGAAAAAAGGGTAAAACAAGGTGGCTCAACGCAGTCTCAAAACAGTTTTACACTAGAACGTAAAAGATCTTTAACGCTGTGTTTTGAGCTGCTGCACAACGAACTACATCTCTTAAATCTCCATCCACCCCCAGTCGATCAGCCCCTCTCCCTTGCTGTGTGCATGCAGGCCTGGGTTTCAGAAACAGCACCCCTCTAAACATCTGTCCAATCATCTGGAGAATGATAGAAAATGTTCTTCAGAAAGAAAATTTTCCTGAACTAAAGGGACTTTTGTATGTATGTTTGAGTAACTATTGCTTAGCAAATAAAAACAAAACCTTGTGCTGATTTAACCAGAGCGCATCTGTTCTTGCTTTCACTGTGGTCACTTACTATCACTGGCTTGCTGCTCAGCACGAGACTGATGAAGACTTTGAAATGTTCCCACAGCACCGGCCTGTCTAACGTGATCCTCTCAGTCAAAACCAGCTTTCTCGCAGGGTGTTTGCACTTTGGGTGCGAAAAGCAGGAGGGCACTGCTGCTTTAACAAGCGCCAGCAACAATACACCTTCTGACAACCCCGAGTCTGAGTTAATGAGTAGGACATAGATATAATGTAGTTTTTATGTTTTCGCAGTGTATTTATGATTGTGGTGAAGTTGCAAGATGCTGACAAAACATGACAAGGATGCTGTAAACTGATTATCAGTGGGGGTGGCTAATTATCTTTTAGTCTATTCAATGTAAAAAAAAAAAATGTTAAAAAAAAAAGAGAGAAAAGTTGCTTCTTAGTCCAGCCAACAGTTAAAAGCCCCAAAACTCTCCACTTATGGTCATAAATGATGAAGAAAGGCAATGATTCCTCACATTAAAGATGCTGTAACTAGCCAAAATTACACACTTTTCCTTGAAACCAAATTTTTTAAAAAAGTTATTATTCATGTTCATCAATAAATGTTAGGCATCTTATCTGCAATGATACAAAAGAAAATGAATTATTTGAGCACAAAGTTCATAATAGATTTAACCTTTTAATTTTACTCCCAAAGTGTCCCTGATTGATACATTTAACATTTTTTATGATCAAAATATGCTTTCGAGAAGCCCTCGGACCCCCTTAGACGTTGCAGGGTTCACCAACCACAGTCTCTCTTAAAATCCTGTGGGAAACACTGTATTCGTAAAGCTTTCTAGTACAGTCAGTTGCTCCAAGTAGTGACATTCAGAAAAAACTCTTGGAATGGCATTTTCTTTGAATTTTCCCTTACACTTAGATTTAGATGCTGGTAAGTTATTTTAAAAGCATCTTAGCTTTGCACAGAACCTCTTAGGTGACAAACTGTTAAGAGCACAGAGAAGAACAAAGAGGATGGAGATATGTATCACAAATGCTAAATGACAGTGAGCTGTAATGCTGGGGATCAGATAGAGTGTAATTTTTGTTTAACAATATTGATTAAGAAATAGAATTACCAATATGACATAAATATTTGCAAATAAAAGCAACTATCACCATGTGAACAGACTACTGTACAAGTAGACCTATGTTTCAAATATTTTTAGGCCTTGCCTTGAAAATTTTATCACTCTAAAAATGGATTCAATGCCTGAAAATTTGAGCTCAGAGCTCTCTAAAATTATTCTCTGATAGTTTGAGAATACGACCCCGGATCAGTATGGCTCTCCCACTCTTTATCCCACAGTCCAGTCATTTATCCATCCTTCACTGCACTCAAAAAATAACCATCTAAAGTGAGCTCTAAGAGTTTATTTTCTCTAAATGGGGTCCTGCCTATTACAAACCAAATCATTTGGGCATCCATTTCAATTAAACTTGTGAAGCAACCCTCTTAACTGTTTGGGATTTTGGTGCCACGACTTACTATTTGCCTATCAAGAATAATTAAGAACTACATTAAGAAATTGGATTTAATCTATAAATCAGCCTCAGAGCATCATCCTTAAAAAGGAAATAATAGACACTTTATGAATTCAGTCTCAAGAGTATTCTGACTATCATTTTAGAACCATGATTAATTATTAACTTAATGGGACAGTTCCACCAAAAAAGAGAATTCAGTCATTATCTACTCACCCTCATGGTAAAGTTTCAGAGGAAAAAGGACTTGTAGTTATCTCTCAAACATTTGAAGTGAATGGTGACCAGGATTCATTGATTAAAAAAAAATCTGCATAATAAAACCATAAAATGCCTCCATACTGCTTGTTCAAAGTAATCCAAGTGTTCTGAAGCCTTGGTATGCCAGGTTGTTTTGAAAAACGTCACTGACGCCATGCTTTTTTGCCTTACTGTTTGCTGTTTAGTTTCATGACTCTAGGTCAGAGGGGCATGAGATATGCCTGTTCAAAGTTTGTGTTTTCAACTGTTTGCCATAGTGCCACCCTTTGGCCAGTCAATGTCAAATTCCTCTACCAGTGTGCCAAATTTCACAACTTTTGACCATATGGTTCTATGGACTGCCATGAACTTCAATTGCATAACTGCAGACAAAGAAGAAGAAAAGACAGAAAAACAATGGGGGCTTCCAAGCTTTGCTGCTGGGCCCCCCCAAAAAGCAGATAGGTACTGGCATGCAGGGGGCTGAGCCTCCAGTATGCTTAGAGACTGTAATAACTTCATGCAGATAAAAGCAGAGAGAAATAGATAGTAATACTAATTTGCTATCCGTGCTACACCTCTGCTGTCTTTTCGCTACTTTATAGGCTAACGTTGGTTCTCCTCAAATTGCAAGTCAGTCCACACCTCGGGATGGAGTAGCTTTGCGAGTCGATAGGAAAGCACTGAATGTTTGTGAAACATGGTAAGAGGGAGACTGAAAACAGTTGTTTAATGTTCATCTCGGTGGGTGAGTGGAGCTCTCTCCTCCCTGTGTCTCTGTCTAATTATGTGAGATCTCTGAAGGTGCCATTTAGTGGTATCGATTTGAACTACCTGTTACTCACAAGGCTTAGACCCCTCAGGATGATCTCTGTGGAGTGTTTTCTCACACCATGTGGTGATTATTGGCTCGCCAAGTTTGTTGTTCAGGATATGAATACGGGTCTACACCAAAGGTAAGCCATTATCCTCTGCGAGGTGTTTCTCTTGAGATTTTGTGCGCAGGCAAAGCAACAGAGAGACGATGTAAAGAGCAATGAAACACGTCAATTCTACATCAGGATATTTTCAAAGTGGTTTATGTGTTAGGGACCATGTAGCCTACAATATTAAACATAAATGTTTCCATGTGATGCCTTGGACTGGAGTTAGCCTAAGGCTAATTTTCATCTGGAGTCCCCTGGCAGGACATGATTAAAACATCTCCACAGTGACAGAACAGCACTAAGCAAACTAAATAAACAAGACATAACAGATTATATATCACACACACATACACACACACACACACACACACATCTCCTGTCAGTGACATGGTAACAAATTTAAAGCAAGGATATTTATAAACCAAGAGAAACTATTTTAAATTGGAGCCACTGTGAGTTGAGTAGCTTTTAGTAGATTTTTCAATTTGACTTTGAAGTTCCTGACAAAATTAACACTGTGATATTGGAAAGTTTTAAAATCCACTAATAGATTCCTCCACTGGACTCTATGGATAAAACTCTACTCCAATAATACACAAGCATTCCTGCTACATGTTCAAATCTTTATATTAAAATAAGAGTAGTCCAAATTTGCAATGCAATTTCAAGAGGCAAGATAAAAATAAAATTGTAACACACACAAAAAAAACAGAACATAGTACTCTTATCACTAACAATGACACACTTTTCAGCATAGCTGCTATGAATGTCTGAGTTGATGCTTGGCAAGGACAGGGATTAAGTGAGGTCATGTTAGACCAAGAAGACGCTGCATTACTCACAAAGTGAAGCCAAAACATCTCCCCCCCCTGATGGCTGGTTATTCATTTAGGAAGTGCTCAGTTTGATATGAAGCTCAGTTTTCTGTGGAGTGGAGTGTGCATTTTAAGAGGCAATGTCATCTATCTGTTAACTGTGGGAAGCCAAAATCATGACTGTGATTAATATTCTATTAATATTGCAGGCCTATGCTACACCCAAATGTGGTACAAAAACTTTAGACGAATTCATGAAAGCAGAGGTGGATCTGTTTTCCAAATATTGCAACAGCCAAAATTTGTTGAGGTTTTTCCTGAAGCTGCAAGACAAACAACTTTTGGAAGTGGGCAAGGTTTTACACATTCAATGGCTAGACAGGCTGCTCTACATTTTTTCCTCTCTTCGTTGCCATTGACAGGAAAAAAAAAGGACAAGACTGTGACACCAGATATTTTGTTTAAATTTGTAAAATAGTCATGAAATGAAATCTTCAGGATTTGCTTATGCATATTTCATTTTTAAGTCGTACTGAGTGTAATGATACTAATACTGGTTTGAAAATTGCTTAACACTGCACCTTTTTGGGCAACATGTTCTCTTACCTAAATTACAGAAAAGGTTGTTTGTCAATCCCTTGCAAAACAAAATATGCATATTACAGTACTTGGTTAGGTTTAGGGAGAGATCATGGTTTGGGTAAAAAAAAAAAAAAAAAAAGTACATTAGTGGTATTAGTGGTGTTAGTTCAGTTACACACAGATTTTAAAATAACTCATATTTTTTGAATTATAAAGTGATATAATGTTTTTGTGTGCTACAGTTGTACAGTCTATGTTTAGTATGGATAGTTTATCTTATTTGCAACATTTCAGTGACTTATCAGTAGACGTTCAAAAATTTAACATTCCATTACCCTTTGTTGCACATTCTGAAAATGTGCAATATTCAGCAATGTACAAACAAACATTCAGCAACTAGTTAACCAAATGATATGTTTTTGAAATGTTACAAATACTCTATAAACTATCTGTCAGCAGACTATCCAAATAGAATTCCAATCCAGAAGTTCAGAGTTCTTCACTGTCTTTGGTAAACCAAACAACAAAAGTGCACAGCATCTCCTGGGTACTGATTAATAAGTAGCAATAAATTGAATAATAATAATAAACAATAGAAAAGCTCTCCTGTATGCAGACTCATTGTTATTTGTGATTAAGCCCAGCACTGTGGTATCATCTGCAAATTTAAAGATGTAGTTAGATGGGTAGTAGGGAGAGCAGTCACGTGTGTAGGGTGTATAAGCCGTGGACTGAGCACATGTCACTGTGGGACACCAGTACTGGTCATGATTGGTGCTTCCCAAGCCTAACAGTCCGTGTGCGGTTCGACAGAAAGTAAACTAAAAAACAGAATAGAGAATTATTGGTTAGTCTTTTCTCAATAGTCTTGTCAATTCACATCACTCTTTACTCTGTCTCTGATTATTTGATTGAGTTGACAAGATAATGTTGTGGAATGGTTATGGTTAGGGTTATAGTCAGAATATTAGTGTAGCCAGTCACAAACAGAGCACTGTCAGAGGCATAGTGGCAATCAGAGGCAGATTTTGCAAAGAATTGTGGTGTTATCCACAGTGATGCATCCAAATAAAGGCTAACTAGTCCACTCGGCCTCTCTGTGCCTCTTTACTATTCTTTCAGATATTTTGAGCTAAAAGAGGCTTTGTAGTAACAAAGTTCCAAAACTGGTCAGAATCAGCAGAAAGGCCTCACACTCCCCAGTAATAGTGAAAATTGACAGGCTATTTGGTAAACGTAAAATTAGCTGTGTACTGTTCTCCGAAAGCTTTTCAGCACTGAGACAGACCAACTGTACAAGTGTTGGTCAGATGTGCTTGGATATTGGGCCCTAGTTTCGTGGCACAGCGCAGGTGGCGCAGGGAGGCGTAGGGAGGCGTAGGGTGGCGCAGCCGGCGCAGTGCAAGTTTCGAGCGGCGCAGCCCTGCGCGCGGTCAGTTTGGCAGTTTGGTAGACCGTGCTGCGCCGAGATGGGTGTGGCGGCGCGGCAGGGGGAGGTGTCACATATTCATCATGGCGCA
>JAQLOL010014624.1:0-10761 GCA_029783665.1 Naso thynnoides
TCTACTGGAAGTTTGATTAGAGTTGTTTGAAGATTGTTAACCGTCTGATAACTGTTTTTTAACCGAAGTTACCCTAAATGGAGGACCACACGTATCTGTTATTACCTGGTAAAACTGGGGGTCATCGAAGAAGCGAAAACGCGACGAAGTTAAACGGAATCGGGACAGGCGACGACAGAAATCGAGGGTCAACTTGGAGAGAGAGGGGTGAGCGAGCTGGGAGCGAAGCGTCTTTCAGTTGATCGCATTCTAGAACCTAACTGTTAGATGAAGCTGATTTCTACACACTGCACCTTTAAGTCATCGTTGCAACCACTGTTTTCCTTCTTTAAAAAAAAATAAATAAATAAAACTCATTCACTACATTTTTGCACATCATTCTTCACTTTCTCATGTCCTGAATATGCTGTGTGTGGTGTGTCTGTTAAGTGCTTGAAGTGCTTCGTGTTTAAGTGTCAGTACGTGGAGGACACCACTAAACATTCAGCGAGTTTCACGTCTTTTAAAACGAGCGTTTATTGTATTTTTTGACAGATTGTCTGAGTGCTCATGCTCCTCTGTTGTTTTAAGCTAGCAGTGACGTCAGCAAAGGACTCCAGCTCTCAGGATCACATCAGCTGTCATAATAATGCTGAAGAACATTGTATATGATCGTAAATATCCTTATTATAAGGCTTCATGTGCAAAAAACAAACTTCTCCTTTAAGTGATCGCTCGGCAGTGAACCAGTTAGGCTGTTCAGTGGGCTGCTGCTCGGCGTGGAGCTCTGCAGCTTCTTCACATCTGTAGTGATCGTTTCAGCATCAGTTCTGTTTCCTTTGTGTGCCACACGAGCATAATAATTTATCAGAGATAATATCAGAGATGTCACTGTTGCTTGTGATTGTGTCTTACGGATTGATTCCCTTGAGCTGAGTGTGAAACAGGCTGCAGGCAGCAGAGTTCTGCTGCACAGATCATAACAGGTCTGATATCATTTTAACCTCATTGCTATGGGAAAAGCAGCATCCTGTTTATCAAGGAAAATATAAAAGCCATCGTTTACAAGTTTATTTGAAAGATCAGCTGTCAGTTTAGAAAAGAGACTAGGGAGAGCAGCAGTGAAAAGCCCACAGACCGGACAATTACATCACATGCCGGAGAAAAGCCAGCAAATGCCAGTTTATGTAAACCCTGAGGGCGAGATTTGAAAAATCTGATGTTAAAAATCAAAGTGAGTGCCCAAGATAACCTACTGATGGTGAAAATCTCTTTTTCCTTGTAAAATGTCTGGTGTTACCATCAGCACCAGTGTTGCCATGCCTGCATTAGTCAGTGGGAAAACTTTCACACCACAGCAACCCTACTGAAAATGCTAGTTTGTGTTGCAGGATTGAAATGTCAAATTATTGTTCCAACAGCTAAAAAAGCTAGAAATTATATTTTGAGGGAACTAATCGTAAGAACTGGCTCTCAGGCTAGCAACAGGGCAAACTGTAAAGAAGTCAAAGCCAAACTCATGCCAACTACGAACCAATCAGTGTCAAGTTTTGGGACACGCCGCCATAGTAGATGATGACGTTCTCTAAAGTTCTATAGTCAACTCACATAACAGTGATATGGAACCAAAACTAACCAGATCAAATGTGTTTCAATTCATATACTGAATTCCAAAACTCCTTTAACACTCACCGAGTTTATGAGACTAAACGTTTGTTGGGAATGTGTAAAGAGGGCAGAGGAAGCTCGCACGCTTTGAAACATGCTGTCATGAAAGGCCTGCGTATGCAGCTGCTGAGGAAAAACTACACGGCAACCAAATGACAGCAAGACAAAGAGTCCTAATGCAACACTGAAATTATGCATGAATGGATTTGAACTTCAGAATGTTTTATTATGTTTCTACAAACTGCATCACTGAGCTTTAGCTCACATTAGTGGCACACAGAGAATTTGAAGCTTGG
This sequence comes from Naso thynnoides, assembly GCA_029783665.1. Classification (NCBI taxonomy): domain Eukaryota; kingdom Metazoa; phylum Chordata; class Actinopteri; order Acanthuriformes; family Acanthuridae; genus Naso; species Naso thynnoides. Next base: position 1,944 of record JAQLOL010014624.1, read on the forward strand.
TGATAGGATTCCTTATGAAAATGCTCGTTGGAAGTCAGTTCTCTTTTCTCCTTTTATTTTTATCTACTCACTCTGGTACCTTTGACTCATTGGTCAGAGAATCAAACATATTCTGACACAGTTGTTGCATCTTTTGTGCTCATAACTCCGTCAGATCTACCTTCCAACCGCCCTTCACCTACCACACGTACAGGAGATGCGGCAAAAAGTGATTCATTTGTTGCCGTTTGGTAAAGTTACAGGGTTGTGTATAATTATTCTGCTTGCTTACCTTATTTTGCTTACCTGTCCAATAAACAGAGAGCAGTCGCACTAAGACAAACACTGAAAAAAACAAACAGACATATTTACCCAAGACATTTCCTGCAGGCACCTCCTCAAGCTCCTCTAGCTCTCTTCCCATCAGCAGGTAGAGGCTTTCAATGGAACAACATGACAGATGAGGCACCTCGGGCAAACAGTCTGTAGCACTGCAACCCTCTGGCAGCTGGCAGAGATAAGAGAGGGAGGCAGCATGAGAGGCAAAGTGGCTCACATTCACAATCAAAGGGGGGTTTGGGATCACAAGACATGGAAAGCTACCTAAACATTCCACTTACAATGCAGGAGGCTTGATGAAGATTTAAGCAAATATAAAGAAAAATATACATTTTAATTCATTTTATGTGGAATTACTTTTGTCAGTGATCAAGCAGAATGGTGTAAGGGGTACTATCGAAACTGAGGCTGCTCCTCTTGTGCAAAAGCAGAGTGCTTTATGGTAATGTCCTTTTAACAGGTGCAATCAAAACCTTTGTAAATGATCGTCTAAATCAATCACTTGGTCATCATTAGCGCCTGAGTCATATGCCTCATTATGACGAGCGGTACAGATGCAGGATTGTCAGAGTCTGTGAGAATCTACATCAACAGGTCCTGAACAACCCAAACTTCATGTCAAGGATCTTCAGCGCTGAGCACAGTTGGGTCTACAGCCACAACCCAGCGACCAAAAACTTTTACATGGTTGAGCACCTTAAAATCATCACCCGTCGAAAGGTTAATGCCAAGTAGTCCTCTGATGTTGTTTTTAAGGCAGAATATTCAGCCAAATTATAAGAACCGTGCACAGCTGTAACTGGCTCTATAACATGACAACCCGTCCGCTCACAGCAAGTTTCTTTTCACCTCTACAATCCCCCTACAGCAGACGCACATTTAAGCGATAAGCCCCGCAAGGTCATGTTTTACAGTGATTTAAGAACAGGGTGTTGTTAGGTATGACTCTAAAATCATTGTAACTCACACCCTCACGGGCCTTATTGCTTTCATAAAACGGTTACCTGGCAAGGTTTCATGAAATAAGCACACAGAAACAAAAAACGCAATAATTTACTGATAACAATCATTCTTCCACCATCAATGTAGTTCTTCAGTGACATTTAGCAGAATGGTTGCTTAGTAACGCACACACACACACACAGACAGAGTGGAAAGCGTGTGTAAAGATGGTGTGATTATTTATCTGGATATAGCCATGTGGGTAAAAAGCTCATGTGGGATAACAGTTGTTCAACTTCTACAGTCTCTGTATAAACAAACCTTAACAATTTTTTTTCTAAAAATCAATGCAATATCAAATTTATGTATGGTGTATACAACCTTACATGGTTTGACCCCACCTCCACAACAAAACTTTGTTAATTTTTGTTCAGAGGAGTCAATGAAATCTACAAGAATAGCTTCAATAAGACATTGCTCTGTGCCCTTTCATCGCACTGCCTTTGGGCAGTCAGCTTTCCGTGTGAAAGCCACAACTCAATGAAACGCCCTACCTGATGAAATTAAGAACTGCAGCTCGATGTGCAGATTAAAAGAAAACAAAAACTCTTCTAAGACTTTCAAGTCTGTCAGCACTTTTATAAAACTATTTTCAACTTGTGTACCATATTTCTGTTGTTGGTTTGTGTGCCTATGTGTGTGTGAATGTGATGCACTGCTCTGTCATGTTTTGTGACGTACTGCTCCATTACTTGTGTTTTAAAACGTGCTTTGCTTGTGACTTGCCGAGGGACAGCAGATGTAAATTAGCTTTCCGCTAACTCTGGTACAATGCGTCAAATGGCACCATTTCTGTTTAATATTGTACATGGTCCCATCACAAATAAAATAAGTATTATTTATTGTGAATATTTGATAGCCAGAAATTTGACAGAATTTGAAGACAGAGCATTTTGAATGTTTCTGCATTGCCTTGCTGTAGACTTTTGTGGAGTCTTGAGCACTTGTATTTATTTCGAGCACCTCAAAGTTAATTGCAGACTGGTTTCTTTCCATGTCTATGCAAGGAGGGACGTGCTGGTGAAACACCTTACTCTGTTATCAAAGAACCAGGGATTACATTGTGTAACCCAACGTTCTTTTTCTAACTTCATTTGGCGTTTCACTATGGGAGATATAGACCACTCCCAGACTGCATGACTCTCCCAAAGCCATAAGCAGCGTTACATGCAGGCTACAGTCCACCCACTGGCCCTGGTGCATTCACCTCCAGCACTGCTAGTGCTAAGGGTGGTCCTGAGACATCCAGCCTGTAAAACCTCAGAAAAGTGTGTGGTGTAGCCCAGCATGCTGCTGCACAATTATCCCGCACTGAAATACCTTTTAATAGGGCCCACGAAGTAGCCATGCCCCTGGTAGAATGAGCACTCAGGCCCTGTGGGGGCTGCAGACCCTTACATTTATTGGCCAGGGAAATGGCCTCCAAAATCCAGTGGGACAGCCTCTGGGGGGACAATGTCTTGCCCCGTAGGAGGTTGCTGAAGACACAAACAGCTAATCTCCTGTCCTGAACTCTGCTGTCCTGCTCACATAAACATGCAGGTCCCACACTAGGCATAATGTGTTGAGTCTTTGCTCCTCCTTTGAAGCGAAAGGAGGTGGGTGGAAAACCAAGAGTTCCACTGTGGGACACCTGTAAGCTGACTCCACCACTTTAAATAAGAAATGATGTGCCTCAATTCACACCACCACTCAAAAACTTGCCACTTCCCACTATACAGGGTGAGTGGAGGGGGCTCTTGCACTCTGAGTGGAGTCAGTGCCAGAAATCAGGTCATTCACCACACAGATTTCGTCCCAAAGGACCATGTCATGACCTGGCTCGTAAGCCGTGACAAAAGGTGGAGACACGTGGCTTAAACGCAAAGTTTAACAATTTTTATTAAATAATCAGACAAAACTAAAGTACCGTAACGATAAAATGAGGTGTGGGAATGGGAGTATCAGTTTGTCGGCTGGTAGATGCGTGTAGTGATGTGTGCAAGATTTTGAAAGGTGCGTAACTAAACTAATAACGAGGCCGAAGCCAACAGAGCAAAAACACAGCACCGGAGAGACCCAGGTTGGAAGAAGAGAGAGAGCGGACTGCGACTGCCAGCTTTTATGGGCTCAGGGAGACTGGCCAGGTGCTCCCTGTCACCCTAATTAGACCCCGCCCACCGAGGCACCTGCAAGGACACAGACAACAACAAACAAAGGACAGAACACAGAGCAGGCCCTGCAGAGGCAGGCGGCCGTCACAACCGGGTTAGCTGACCCAGTGTCCAGCTGACGGCCTATCTCCTCCAGAATTTCTGCTTGATAGGCAGACAACAGTGTCATGGCGCTGAGAGAGCAGACTGACTAAGCTGCATATTTATACATTCTCTGATAAATGGAGGCAGTGAGGTGCTCCATTTTACTTGGCAGAGAAATGTTGCTGGATGCTGAGAGAGAGTGACAGTTTGGGTGAAGGTGATGAACCACCAAAGGCTCCACTACCGGTACTCCTTGTACAGTGGAGGCATGTCTGGGCTTTCAGCTTCCATCATGTCTGCCCAACTCGTAGTGGTTCGTGGCTGATGGGTGCTAGGCACAGCGCTCGTTGTGGCCCCTGAAAGACATGGGTCTTGACTGTTGACTCTCAGTCTCGTTTCCGCAGTGGGGACATGACTGAGGATCAGCTAGTGATACCCGGCCGTGTTTAGGACCCATGCATGCTATGACGCAGGACACAGGTGGGATACAGCCTCTTTGGCCTTCATTTCCGACCCTTTGGCGGGGGTGGGTGCCAAGGACATGACCTAATGGAAAGGAGAAACCGAATCACGCCAACGTTAGCTAACGTAATAGGCACACCGTAACGCGTTCACCTGCAGGTCAAAATTTGCGTTAGCCCTCAGGTTTTAGTCCAAGCTAACTCTGATTGCTGCCGGTGCTTTGCTCGTCATGACACGTTAGCAAAACTCTGGATGCTTGGTACAGTCAACAAGCTAATGTTAACTGAACCCAAGTCAGCTCGCTGTAACACTTAAGCCATACGGTAAAAGCTACACACTCACTGGTAGACCAGAAAGTAAATACTGAGTCCTCGGACAGTAAAGGCTTTGAACTTGGCCCAATTAGATTCCATGTTCCCTACCTCAATCTCCTTTGATGCACAAGAAACTCTTCCAGAGGTGGGAGCTAAAGTCCTGACAGACAGGGGCTTCCACCAGATGTTCCCATTTCCCCCTCTACTCAGTAACTTTGTCCACATGTAAGTGTCAAAAACATATCACCATTGATATGATGATGCATCCACAAAGAAAACACTGACTCTTGGTTTAAGGTGGTCCCATACCAGGTACACTTATGAACCACCTCATGTTTGAACATGCTGTTTGTTATAGCCAATTCATGACTAGCACAGAAGCCCAACTATAAAGCACCACATTCAGATCAGGCAGGCCATTTCTCCTGATCACCCCCCTCCAGGTTTTTCCATCCATGCCCGTGTGAGCATTTAAGTCCCTCAGCAGAACTACAGTCCACAGATGGTACCCTTTTACAGTCACCTGGGAACTCCAAGAAGGCTGGGTAATTTAAGATGCTCAAAATGGTTGTTTTGGTCGGAAGCACAAAGAACAGTCAAAGTCTCCCCCTTGGCAACTCACAGCCATAGATACTCAACTCTCTACTTCTCCAGGAAGAAGCCCAACACAGCAGTGCATAGCCAAGGAGCTGTGAGTATCCCCATACCCACCTGTCATCTATCACTATGGGCAACTCTGGAAAAGGAGTGAGTCCAGCCATTCTCTATTAAATAAGTTCCAAAGAGTGTGTAGACGTGAGCCAAAATTATATAGCTGATACCCTCCACCTCTTCAATTTCTTCTCCACTGAAAAGATCACATTCTACGTCCTTAAGTTAGTCTACTATACCAGGGATCTGGACGCCAAGGTCACTATCTGGTCTGCTACCCAGTATACATTGCAACCAACACCTGTGCCTTTCCCCGCAGGTGGGGAGACCCCCGGTTGGCCACCTCATGTTGTTTCTTTTGTATATGTTCAACCAAGCCCACGGATCAAGGCCTGGCCTGCAGACGCAGTCAGTTTCCCAATTCCAGGTGAGGTGCTCCCACCATTTTTTCCTCTTCATAAATGGTCTTCTAATCTTTCTTCTTGGACCCTCCTCTGAGACCAATTTAGTATGGGAGACCCTATCAGGAATGATCCTTGACACACAGCTCCCAGGATCCTGAAGACAAAAGACTTGCCACCACAATAAAGTGGAATTTTTTTTTTTGAAGGGCTTCAAAAATGAATTCACTTCATCGTAAATTCTGGTATACCCTACTCTTCAAAATTTTACTTAAAAAAATTGCAGTTGCAACAATTATGAATATAATACACACACAAGAAACAGGTTACAGGTACTGTAAAGGTTGATCTATTGGTTTACCATGCTGAGGCCCTGGGTGGGGTCATACTTTGGTCCCAGTACAAACATCCTCTGCCCTTTCTTGACCACTCCGCTGTAGACCCGTGCAAAAGCTATGAAGGTCTCGCCAGAGTCCTCTGCCTCCTCTGGCTTTGAGTCTTTAAGTGACAGACTCTCCATCATAGCTGCTGAGAGAAACAAGATAGAAAGCGAGATACGCATAGATTCAAGTATCTGCTAACTTTGTCCAGAGCATGGGTGCTAGTCTTGTGTCAAACTGTTGTGTGCATTAAGAGATAAACGAGCTGAAAATTGGAGAGTTGAACTTACTTGTGCTTAGTCCGGCAGGCTGGCCTTCCTGTGGCATACTCTCTGTGAGGGTGAGATCCTTGTGGCTCTCTTCTGCTTTCTGACCAGCTGCCATTCTGTCAGCATGCCTCTGTCTAGCAATTTCCCTGCGCTGGGCAATCTCCTCCTGAGTTAACGGCCTACGAACATCGATATCATCATCAATATCGTGGCTTTCAGCTTAAACCATAGACAGAGCTGATAAACCAAGAATAACCACCCTCCACCAATCTAATTGGCATTTATTAAACAAACTGTGATATCACTTGCCAGACAAAAACTAAAAAAGTTGACCAACTACAATTACAGATTCCACTGTGTTTTTGAACTGATATGGAGCCACACATCAGACGTTTAACATGATTTGCAACAATATCACTTGGGAGTGGGAGAAAAAAATAGATTCTCATATGTATAGCATTTTTTATTGGGCAATTTTAAAAATTGATATCTGTAGATATGTTTCTGGAAAAACAGCCAAGGTGAGCGGTGGAAGAGGTGGAGAGGTGAAAATGGACAATGGTGGACGATCCCAGACCACCAAAGATAAGATCTGCCCTCTCATATTATAAATCCAAGGTATGGACACACTTTGGGTTTTACACACTTACAAGAAAGTCACAGTTGGATATGACCAAAACTCGATCTAATAATAAATAAAATCCCAACGTCAGATATTATCAAATTGCAATACTTGTAGAATCGCAATACAAATTGAATTAGTACCCAGGTATTGTGATACAATTGAATCATGACAGAAGCATATCGTCCCAGTCCTTGTGTCACTGTATGGACAGCTGGAGTAGGGCCAAAGACAGCAACAACAGTGGGCAGTCAAGGACAGTCTGTCCTTTTTATGAAGAGTTGGACAGTCTAACATCACAACTCACTGTTACTTTAGACAGGGTGAACCAAATCACGGACAGTAGTAGTAGTTTATTTATTTGGTTGGTTAAAAAAGACGAGACAGAGCAAATACATGGATTGAACAGATTGTTCAACCAAAAGGTGTAGGCTGAAGCGGTTGCTTGTTTCGCCTACCCTTAATATATAGCCTTAATAATAAAAATAAAAAGCATACATATTAATACAAACAAACAATCAAGAAAGAAAAAATAGGCATACTGAAGACAAAGTGACCAGGAGACGACATCCTACGATAAAGTATCAGTGCTAGAACTACCATTAAGTTTCCTCTTCAAGGTTATATGACACTTCTTATTCTTACTTTTTAATATATCTAGGATTCAGATCCAGCCCATATTTCACACAAGGGCAGGATTTGCATGGCCTCTATTTTTCTCCTATCCTGACATCCCAACATCTCTTTGTATGAATTTGATAGAAATACGGCTGCAGCCAAAATTTTAGATTTCACTGAAGAGCAAACTGTGCTGAATGATGACCTGTTTTTAAAAACAAATAACTTCTGACTGATCTACAGCTGTAATGTGTTCAGGTCGGCTCACTTTGTAAAGTTTACTTCTCTTACTTCATATTCTCCGAACCCAGACAGACAAAGAAATCAAAAGCAAAGATAAATTAATGTCAAGTCTATTAATATATTTATTTAGTCAAGAACTGCTCAAACATCTAAAGAAACACACCGCTGTGTGTCAGATGTGAGGCTACATGCTTCCCATCAAACCAAAGCTAAATCATTGTTTTTCCCCTCAAGAGATCAAATCAGTGGCTCATTGCTAATAATGGGAATGTAAGGACTGGGTTTCTGGCCTTGCCTGCTGTGGTTATGAGGTAATGGCTTCCAAACACTGGAGTCAGATGTTCACAACCACAAACAGGCTTTTTAACATTCTAAACAGAGAGGAAAAAGTGTGCTGGAAAAATTAAACAACATACTGATATTAAAGCTGTCTGCAAAACACACTTCATTGCTTCAAACCACTAAAGGATTTTAAGAAGAGGTAATTGTTTTCCGTTCTAGATCTGGTGCTTAAAAAATGTAACTGAGCAGTGACTGAAATGATATTCTCTGTGACATTTGATTGAATGATGCACGTTGAGAAAGAAGAAGCTAAACGTTTAAAGGATAGTTCACCCAAAATTTAAAGTTCAGTAGTTATCCCTCCCTCATGCCCATGTAAAGTGCCCATGTGGGTGAAGATTTAAGTCCAAAAAATGCTGCTCAAGTCTCACAGGAAACAGGTGTTGCAGTAATCTCCCAAGTCACTGAAAGTGAATTGTGACCAATTTTCAAACATTAAAAACAACAACAAAAAAAAACCAAACAAACAAACAAGCAAAAAGAATTAATAAACAAAATGTCTCCATAATGTTCATCTGAAGTAATCCAAGAGTCCCGAATGGAGGCCATGTCAACCAGTAATTTCCCATCTTTGAATTTTCTTTTTTAAATTTACTTTGTTTAACTCTAATGACTGCATGTCATTTGAAAGGATGTGATCAACAAACAGAAACGGACTATAATTCTTTATAATCCATTAGAGGAAAATCAAAACAGCAACAAGGACTCGTCTTTCGGAGGCTAAGACACAAAATCTAATGACATCATATCTGCCGCAGTCTCCCTGGATGCATCGGATTTAGGCTTGCTGCAGTGACAAATCTTTCCCATCTCCTCATGAGCTTGCGATACCAGCCGTGTATTTCCAGTATACCGACTTTCTACGTGAAACAAGACTCAATATTGTCATAGTCTGTCTGTTTTATTGTGTTAGTTTATTTCCTGTTTTATTTTGGTAGTCTTAGTTTCTGTTGTGTCTC
>JAQLOL010014625.1:0-10758 GCA_029783665.1 Naso thynnoides
AGCCATCTGAAGAATACCAACTTGGACTCACATAAATCTAGGCTGCTAAAAAACTCCTTTTCTCAGCAAGACTATGTGTGCTATTTAAGTAGATCCATGAAAAACATTTTATAATGAATTATCAAGAAGTCAAAGGTGTTTTCCAATAAAAGTTCAGTTCTCAAGCAAATGACCTGATAACGACTGAATGGATGTATGGCATCTTCAGATAAATCTCTTTCCTAGTGAGCTGGATGATTTTTATCACATTATAGCAAGTCCCATAATAATAGTATATAGTTAGTTATACAGAAGAAGAAATACCAGAGAACCTCTGCACATGCAGGAAGTCCACAACTGCTGATTTATGATAAGAAGTAACTGATTCTCTTTTATTTCTCTTGTTGCTCTTTAACAGTTCTGCTTAATTATTATCCAAACACTTCTCACGCACATTTCTTTTTTTCTAGCTTTTTTTAAACTCTAAAGGATAACAATGATCTTACATTGTACTGTAAGTTGTATGAACCACACATTTTCCATTTCCAGATGTTTCGTTGATTCATGCAGCATAGGTGTACTGCAGAGCTCTTGGTTTGACTCCTCACAGTCGCCCTCTGACATCGTACTGACTAGTTTCAAGGTGTGATGAAACTGAATTCCCTTCAGGTTGATTTAAGATACATAATTTATACAGATTAAAGTGTCATCATCTCATCAAAGTGTCATCAGCATCTCACATGATGCGATGAGAAAACATTAGATCACAAAGAAAGGCTTTATTTTATTGTGCATCGTAGAAACATTTGGTCATGTGGAGTAGATATTTATTACTTTATTAACCTGATAGGAAGCTTAGCGGAAGTTCAGTCAGGAAGCGCATGCTGTCTAAGTCACTATGCATTTCCAGCCATCACTATGTTGTACTACTCATCATCCTCTTCATCCAATCACAATCTGCCACCCTTTCTCTTTTCATCCAATCAGTCATTAGTCGTCAAATTTAAAAGTGCTCTCTCTCTCTGCTGTCATTCAGCTATCATTCAGCCAGAAAAGTTTTGCGAAGCCCACCTCCACCCCTCCACCACCTCAATCAGGAAACTGGCCATCTTCAATCAAGCTTCTTCTGAAGTTCTACCTCATGAAGCATCATCTCCCTTCTCCACCTCCAGTGTGTAGGCTCCGGGGAAGTTCTCTCATCATAGGAAGCATCCAAACCATCAGGCTGCTTCCTCCATGATCTTCCTACATGATCTTCCTACGGGGTCTAAGCGCCAAAGACTACTTTTCTCAGCACAATAAACTCAATCTCATTCCAAACCTGTCACTCTCTTTTATTCTTATTAGTTCATCCTGATTGCACTGCCTGTTTTTGCTGCACGTCACTGGATAAAAAGAAGCAACACGCAGAATCTCCAGATGACGTGGCAAATGAGCCAAACGTGCTCCTTCCACGAGCTGCACGTAGCCCGTGTGAGCCACACTCCAGCGGGCTGCTGCTGCTCTAATCTATTAACATGAGTGCCAAACTGACGCGCACACACACTGCTCACTGAGGCATTGTGTCCTGGCACTGGGTCTCGCTGCAGTATTTTTTTGTAGCCCTTAAACACACACACACACACACACACACACACACACACTGTGTGATAACCAGCTGCACCACTGCGGCCTCTATTCTCTTGGCCGTTGAGGTGAGTGTGATACAGTGATGGAGCAACACTGCCTCAGCCCATCCTTCTCTGTGTCTCCGGCTTTGTGTCTAAACAGGCCATGAGGACAAGAGCAGAGGGAGCACAGAGTCCCTGAAGCTCGCTGGGAAAAGGCTGCAATAAAGAGGAACGCTACAGCAGTGTTTGGGCGAGTCATCGGGAGATTTTCTATATAATACACTGTTGTCAGATTATTTGCTCAGTACACAGGTTTGACTTTGAGTGAGTTGTGAGTGTCATTGTCACTCTTTTTTCTCTATGAAACCTGTGTTTACTTATTTCTTTGGCCATTTGTAGGCAGCAGAAACAAGCTGTGAACACAACATGTCATTACGTCATTAAGTACTCCCAGAATTCACCGGTTGGCACATGAATCTGGTGGCCACAATCGACTAATTATCAAACAGTAATCTATGTTCTGAATTTCTATAGGGAGTTAAAGGTACTAGAAGATACTTCTGATTTTCACAAAATAAATTAATAACACCAACTACAACTAGTTTTCTGCCTCTGTATTTGACTCTTTAACTATCAGAGAGCTGTGTCATCAGAATCCGGTCCGGTCCGTGTTCTCTCTGTGCCTTTTGAAGCCACGACAACATTACTGCCTATTTCTTATTCCTTTGCTTTTTATCATTCATCCAACATTGTTTTGAGTCGTGAGTTAGCATGTTTTCTCTGCAGGAATAAACGAGTGAGCATCACATAGTCTGTGAGAAAAGAGAGAGGTGAGTGTCAAGTAGTGCACCCTGATGTGGTTCAGTATCATTATGAATCACCAGGAGACTCTTTGATATGGAGAGGACAGAAAAGGGCACTGGGAGCTTGTGAGAGGTCCTGGTACACCATAAAAAGTTCTGGTATGTCGGGGGGTATCATCTAGAAGTGGGGTACTGTATACAGGTACATACCGGCCCACTTAAAGCACTGATTACTGATTTACAAATCCAGCAGAAATGGAACATGCATGGTTCATGTGAGGTCATGTTTGTTTCCATGTAAGTCCAGCATGCATCCTCTTAGCTCTGTTTTTGGTCCCCTCCAGCCCCTGAGGGATTTATTTGCTCTTTTGTTCGTTAATGCTCACCTGTGTTCAACAGCTGCTTGCTAACTGTGTCCATCTGCTGGTAAACTTACAGAGTTTTGCTTTTGTTTGTTTTTTTCACTTCAGGCCATTGACCAGCCACTAAAACACAATTAACCAAATGTAAACATAAAACTTTGGAAAACTTTGGAGCTTGGAAAAAAATATTGTTGTGCTGAGATGGTAAACTTTAGCCTTTTTCAGAATTTGCCAGATACAGAATGTACAAACGTTAATGTCAAAAGTCAAAGACAAAACGAAAACAGACCACACCCAGAGAAACCTCAAGCACTGTGTCCTGTGGGATGAACCACTCGAATCTCAAAATAACGACAAAACAAGCCTGAGGGAAGTGGAGTCTTCCAGGATTCCAGCAGTGAAGCATCATATCCAAATCCTCAGATTTAACATGTGGCTGATCATTAATGGAGAGCGAGCAAACAGTGTTAACACAAGCTGTGTGGTGTTTGTGTTTACAGAGTTCAGAGAGCACAGATCGGCCCTCCGCCCTCAGAATAGGCAATGCTCCGGCCACGAGCGTTCGACCCATACATAAACCCGAAACTGTGCTGAAGGAGCCATTCACACCACAGGACAGCAGGAACAAGGTGACAGACCTTTAAACTGGCTTTTTCTGTTACTGTGTTGTGTGGACTGCCAATTAAAAGACAAATCCTCTTCAACCAAAGACCCCCCCGAGTCCTTCCAGCTGTCCGGTCACATCTGTCAAAACTAATCAGGGAATCAGAGTCAAGCAAGTTCAGCAGGTGCTGACTGCAGACTGAGTGCTGCTGAAACAAAATTCACCACTGCTTCAGCTAACCCTTGGACATTTTTCTCCTGTTGTGAGATCAACATGTTACTCCGAGCGGCCTGTTTGCAGATTCACAGGCCAGTATGTCACCCTGGACAAAGTGGTTGAGGAATCAGCAGAGAAAACTGCTTGAAATTCACAGATTTTCTTGCTGCTGAAGATAAATGTTTATTTTCTTCAAACCCATTCTCTGTGCCATGCACTAGAAAAGCTCTTTTTTTGAGCACCACAAGTGATGTCAATAAGGGGGCTATGAGAGGAGCTCACCTTATCGAATAATTAACTGTATGACATTCATTTATACAGCCAACTGTATGGTTTTTATCTGTGCTTTTCTACTGAAAGACCTCATGTGTGCTGGCCTATTTGGACTTTACAGTAAGACACACTGCTGATAGTCTAGAGGAAGGAAATGCAATCAGTGACAATAAGTGATGTTACGTCGGCGAACGATCCGATTCTTTTGTATGACTCTCAAAAGCCATTCTTCTTATCATTGTGCTCAAATTTCAGTGCCTATACCCAGTTCAGCTGCTTCACCATTAACAAATGAGAAACAACCCAACAGCAAGTTCAAGTGAGTCAAAATGAAATCAAAGTGCAATCAAAAGTTTGATTCACATTTTAAATCCAGAGGAAAGAATGAAAAACAACTCGAGCCTTGTTTTATTTCTCCTCCTTCTCATTACAACCACTTCCTGTTCCTTTGTTCACTGCTTTTGGGCAACTGGTAATCCTGCTGCTGTCACCCAGTGATCTGGAGGGTGTGCAACATTTTTCCTCTGCAAAGTAGGATTCACACATGCTGTATAGTACAACACAATAATTGTACATTTTAACTTTAATACATTTTCAACAAAAATCAAAAGAAAGGAAGGGAGCCATGAGATCCAGCTCCCTTCAAAGAGTCATAGTCCTCATCACTGGTGACAAGGCAAGTAATCGATTCTGTTGTAATCAGTATGTATCCCTATTTGTTTGTTTTGCACAAACATTGAGCCTTTTGGTTTGGAAAAGTCTACACTTCATCAATTACATGTGGACAACATAAAGACGACGGTTTAGTTTAAAAAAGAAGCACACTAGTTAGTGTTTAGGCTGATAAATTTAGAAAGCTTAGAATATTGTTGAGTCAATGTAAACATTCACAGACTGATCTGATATTGATCCAAATGCCATAAATTGACCTGTAGTGGATTTTGTGGTTACAGCAGGTGGACTTTGATCAATGTCCCCCCAAAACCCAATATGTCATCAGACTAACCACCTGATCCCTGCCTTCTAATTCAGGGGTGGGCAGCGTTTTCTTCCAGAGGGCCACATTGACTTAGAAAAGCAAGCGGAGGGCCACATATTCTACAACGGAATCTGAAGATTAAATATATGTGCTGAGCAAAGTTTAAAGTAGCCTACATGAATTTGGTCGACATTACGAGCTGCTTTACAATAGCCTATTTCTCAACCCAGAAGGCACCAGGCCCTCTAAAAAAAAAAAGGAACCAAAAAAAGCAAGAACTTAGATAGAGAATGCTGCATCACTGCATATGTCACGGATGAAACATTACTTGCCACAACACTTGCATTATGTGATAAATATGAACTCAAGGCAGATTGTTTCACAATTATCAAAATTCAATTTTTACCATAAGGTAACGTAGTCGTACCGGTGCATAATGAAAATGTTATTATTCACAGACACTTGTGAACAAATGTTCACATTCAAAAGTGCATCCCTTTTTTAAAATCACTTCTCTGTTCAGCTTTTCCTTATCTAAGTGTGACTGTTTTACCTCTGTACTTAACTCTCAAACTTTAATACCATTGCATTACGGATCTGCATCACCGAATGAAGAAAATGTTATTCACTGTTTATGAACAAGAACATTCTCATGTAATAAATACATTCATGTATTTTTTATTCTACTTAACTCGTGCAACTTGTGTCCTCTGAGACTTTCTTAAAACTGACATATTTTTGAATGACACTGTGTCATGAAAAACTGTGATCAAACATGTTGCTTTTGAACCAACATGAGTCACAAAATATTTAGATGTCAACTCTGGGTTAAAAATGTGACATTGAGATTTAATTTTTCTAATTTTTGTAGCCATCCTAACTGTTTCTGTCATCATAACACAGCGTTCATGATGGTGTTGGTCTGTACAGGTGCTGCATGGGCTTTGTCATGCTGCTATCAAAGGAACTCAGACATTTGATAAGTGAGCACCAAATTGTTAAAAGTGAATGATAAAGTAAGCAGAACAGCAGTTCAGTGGAATAAGATGTTTATAATATGATGTGGATAATATGTTTTTTTCCACACAACATGCCAGTCCACAGCTTGCCATAAGAGGTTGACTTTTGCTTCTCTGTAATAGAAGCAAAAGTCAACCAAAACACTTGACTGGTATGTCTCCAAAACCCCTGTGGCAGGAAGAAATGGTCATTGCACAAACTTTTATAGGGTAGACAGCCCTTTCTTCAGCAAATACTGAAACAAAACAATACAAACAAACAAACAAAAAAACATATCAAAACAAAACAAACAACACAAAAAACCAACCAAAAAAAAACATTGAAATAAACGCACCAGCATCCAGGCTGTATTTCTCTCATCAGCTTCACAAACCCAACCATCCTGCTTCATAGCCAGCTATTGTGGATGTCACTCTCATGGTGAAGACAATCCATTCTGCATCAGTCTGTTCCTCTTAAGACTCAGACCTTAAGAGGCTGACTCAGCAATGCACCTATCATCATCCCACTGAAAGCTATTCAGCACTGAGCTGCCAATGTTTGCACCATCCCAGTTCTACAGTAGCCTAAGATTCTAAATCCTCATTTCCTTGTAATTCTCAATCTTAGGATAAAAACATTTTCCCTTTTGCCTGCAAAGCCATGTTTAAGGTGGATTCAAGACAGCCCAGTTTAGAAACCGGTAGCAGGAACTGGAAAAAGCAATCTAAACTGGTTGCACAATCTCCCCCATCCTCTTCATCATGGGAATGAACCTCCTTACAACAACTGGAAAAGAAGCTCAGGGGGCCAAGAATGTAATCTGGCATCCAACCACCCCAATAAGAGGTTATATGGATGATCTTACTGTGACAACCAGAACCCATGTGGAGACAAGGTGGCTGTCAAAAAAGCTTGACCACATGGCTACATCGGCCATGATGAAGTTCAAGCCAAAGAAATCAAGGAGTATGGTAATCGGAAACAGCAAAATAACAGGTTCAAGCTGCAAGTACAGGGAGAGAGCATTCCATCCATAAAGGATAACCCCATCAAGTGCATTGGAGAGCTCTCCTACCAACAGGCACAACGTGATCAGTACTAAAAAGGAATGGCTGAGGACTGAAAAAACTGTACTGCTTTGAAAATTCAAAGTATGGTTTAACCAACAAGGACTGTCTCCGAGACTCAAGTGGCTTTTGACCATGTACAAAGTCATAATGACAAGTGTGGAAGGAATGGAGAATCAGATTAACAAGCACCTCAGAGGTGGCTAGGAGTCCCTCCAAACTTTACTTTTGTAGGCCTCTACATAAAATCAGGATGGCTCCAACTTCCCCTTTCATCTGTAGAAGAGGAGTTCAAGATGGCAAAGTGCAGAGTGGCCACAATATACAGAGGGTCCCCGGACTCTCAGGTCAGACACACACATGTCACAACGAGAGCAGGATGCAAGTAGCTGACACCTTCGTCACACAATGTGAAAGCGTGCTGAAACCCTGAGACATCTTTTGGATGCCACGCTCAGGAATGCATCTTGGAACTTTCCATTTCCAGCAGTGGGGAGAGGCAAACACCAGAGAGAGGAGAGCCGTGATACAGGAGGGTCGAAGAGCAAAGGGGCTTGCATCACATGGTGCCTGGACCAAATGGGACCTTCCCAAGAGGAAAATCACATGGGCAGATCTATGGAAGTTAGAACCTTTACGCATCTCCCTCCTGCTGAGATCAGGGTATGACTCGCTCCCAACACCAACAAATCTGCACGGGTGTGGTGTGAGAGAGGACCCACTCTGTGGAGAAAGGGGCACCATGGTGCACATCCTGTCAGCACTTACTCAACAGAGGTGCAGATGGCGCCATCACATTGTGATCAGGACACTCACGGACACCATGGAGGAGAAAGATGCAGGAAACACCACATTCAGGGGAGATCAGCACCATCGATCAAGTTTGTGGAGGAGGCAGAAAAGCCACCGATCACAAAGAAAACACCAAACAACCGACTACAAAAGGCCCAGTCATGGGAAATGGGGGTGGACTAGGGAGAAAAGCTGCAGTTTCCCCAGGTTGTTTATGTTTTGTTATGCTATTAACATATTGTAATAACCCTCATATAAACCCAGCGGTGCCCTTTACATTTCATCATTCATGGCATAGCCTCCTGTACCAGCACCTGTGTTTTGGCAGTTTTTCAAACCCAGACAAAACTCTAACAAAGCATTACGAGTCAAGGCAGCCTTAAGTCAGATCACAACTGACACGCCTAGAAACCATGAGTGTTTTTATCTGTTTTGATAGTTGATGTTTTCTATCAGCCCTAATTAATGATGATGAATCCTTAATGAAACCTTTACAAATAAAGCAAAATCCTAAAATACAGTCAAGTGTAGTAACATTACTCACAAATGCAGGTCTGGTCATTCTGAGTGTAACATTTCCCTTGAGATTACCACGCACACACACTGGCAGTAAGAAAGGCTTTTATTCACTGTTATAAATTATTTATTTGCCAATGTAATTACTTTGCTGTTTTATTGGGTTTACATCAGTTGTATACAAATGAGAAAATTATTTAAGCAGTGTTTTACTTGAACATGAAATTGCATTTTCATCTGACAGAAGCAAGTTTTTAATGGCTTGTTGTCAGTGAAATTTGTTTCCGGGGATAGCTGTCAGAAAGATGTATCAATTCACACCTTACTTTACTTTTCACGCTTTAGACAGTTATCAAGCTTTAAAACTCAGAAGAAGACCTGATAATGGATACAGATCACACCTGTACCAGCAAGGGAGATATAATAGGACTGAAAACAAAGATTAGAAAGATGGATGGAAAACCAACAACACAGTGGAATGTGTGAATGTTACAGGTATTGACGTAAAAGGTCTTAGGTCTTGGGTAAGTTTGGTTTCTTCAGAGGGAACAGAGAAAATTTAGACATAGTTCAGAATGGACGAGTAACAATTCTCAACTACTCACACATTTTTGTTTAAATCAAAAGAGCATTGTACACACATACGAAGGTACTAACAGATAGAGGCAACAAGTTTCAAAACTCCAAGAAATCTGACAGAGTGGGTTTAGTGAGCTTGCCAGACTTCGTTACCTGCTCCTCATATCTACCTCTTGCTAGGTGCTCCCGCCTGGACATTCATTAGTTGTTGCTGACGTAACCCCCCCAAATCTCTGATTAAATTCTCAATCATATTGCATTGTGGGTACTACAGGTGCCAAGTTTTGCAGGGAAACAATGAATTCTGTCAGTGACAGAAAAAAGCTGACATACACTTTTTGCTTTAGACCAATTGTTCAGATAAAGCTTCTGTTAACGGCAAAAAGGTGCTCGTATCACTTTGTCCGCACTCAAATGTCTCAACAACTGCTGATTTTTTCTTCATGTGCCCCTCAGGAACAAATAACTTTGTATCCCCTAAACTTCTTACCCTGCATTTTCATTAGGCATTAATTTAAATTTCATTAGTATACTGATTAAAATAATACATGTAAAACTAACATTATTTTATTTAGTCAAATTAATTACTGTTTGAAGCTAAGAGAAGAAGAAAACTCTTTGTCACAAACAGTTCTATAATGTGTACTGTTCGCGTACTGCACATCACGCAGGGACCAACTGCAGCTCTAACTGAGCACTCACACCAAAAGCTTCGTGAGTGTCAAAGGCGGCTGGCTGCCCTTCATTTTCAGTGTACGCTGGCAACGAAGGGCATCTGGCCAATCAACTGCAGTGAGCAGCGCGAAGCCTGCGACCTGAGTGACCACATCCGTTGATTTGAAGTTGAGAAGAGCTCAACTTTATTGCACATTAGTAGCGGCAGTGCCGAAGCAGCAACCAATTACAGATCGGAATGAGACTGATTCCAGAACATGAAAAGTTCCCAGCAAACATAAGTTCTTTCTGATCCTCCACAAAGGAAGATAATGTCAATGCCAATATCAGTTTTATTTGTATAGCACATTTCATATGGCAAGCATAAACTCAGTGTGCTTCAGGATAAAAGCAGGATATCAATGTGAGTACATATTAAAACAATAAAGTAATAATTGCGGTCTCTGGTTTCACAGAGCTGTATGATGCGTCACTGTTCTGTCTACTGTGACACAGATGCCCTGAAAGAAGGTGGCAGAAAAAGATGGGATATCTGGTGAGGGATTAGGTCGCTACGCGATGTAAATCCACACCAGCAAATGCCAGCCATGTGCCAGTTAAGCAAGGTGAATCAATAAGGCCACATATTGCTTTTAACAATTAATACAGTGGTTAAACTAAATCAATAACGATGATCACAGCCAAAGGTGATGTCTGCAGCATTGCTCGAATGTCCTGCCCCCTGCCTGGGACTGCTAGAGGGGCTGGCAGCACCGGGCAGGATGGAGTCAGCGACCTGAGCTAATTTGTGTGAGTCCACAGTAAGTCTGTCCAGCAATGGTGGGGCCACTGTGCTGCCCGGCAACAACAAAAAGATTTAGTAAGAGTTCATTCAGCTCTGTTTACTTCCTTGTATCTTACTCACAGTCTGATTGACATCATGAAGCCAAAAAAAATCCCATCATTTAACAAATTAGTGGACAACATTACCTCTCATTGGCTCGCCATACACTATAGAGGAGGATGATACACTCCACATTAGACTCCTGAAACTCTGTATTGGCCTAATGGACTCACTGCTACAGCTTTTTGCTGCTGACCGTCTTGCCCAGGTTTCCCCTGGAAAAAAGATTCTTTATCTCAATGGGACTAACCTGGTTATGTTGGGAATTACTTCAAGAAAATTTGGTTATTGACAATTAATAACTGAATGTAATTAATAAAGAATTTAAATTATTAAGAAAGTAAAGGAGAACTCCGGCCATTTTTGACCCTTTTCTCATTTTCCTGAGGGTCACCCAGTGTTGGGGGTAGCAAAAAAC
>JAQLOL010014626.1:0-10753 GCA_029783665.1 Naso thynnoides
GCAGCTACTAAAGACGTGTTTACGACCACACACTGGCACAACAAAACACCGTGTAGTAAAAGGATGAGTATACAAAGTTTGTAAGTCGGGTGAGACGTCGGCTACCTGTTGTAATAAAGTGTTAAACACAGGACTAATTAAATAACTTTCTAAATGTGGGACATATCCAGAATACTGACAAGAACGGAACAAGAAAAGACACCTTTGACATCACTAGGCTACAGCAGTTTAGGGGCGCTCGATTTGTTCCGGCCACAATAAATACTTCGTGGGAACGAATTAGTATTTCGCATTTTAAAGCAGAATAACAGAAATACGAAGTTGGTTTTCCGTTTTTTTAATTTGGTTTTGAAATGGAAAAATGAAAGAACGAAGGGTACACGGATTGAGCTGCATGACTGGCTTAATTAAGCTTGTAAGCCCCGCTGTTGTGGACATGTGTATGTTGTGAAATGATGTTATCATGAGCTTTATTATTTGGGTTTAAAGGGCCCGGTCATGTGCCTCGCCCCCGGCCCGGCTCTGATTTGTTCCGCTACTGGTCCATGTTCTCACTGTGAACATGGATTCTGCCAGCCGCTTGCTAACTTGCTTGTAGCTTGTTTAGCTAACTGGAAGAGGGTTTATGCTGCATTCCATTTACCTCAGAAGTTAGAATTTGGACCCAGGAGTGACTTCAAATTCAAGTTACCCAGTTGTGAGGAGCCATTGTTAGCTATTGTTGTTGCGAACACTGTTAGCTACCAACTAATGACAATACACTATGTGATAGTTTTTGCATGCTAACATTTCCACAGACGGAAGATGAGCAGTAGTGTCAGTTTGACTGATTTAATGACACAAAAACAAGACTTATTGGCCAATGAACAGTGTAGCATGCAGCTTTCTCATTGTTTATGCACGGAGCTGCCATGTTGGATTTTGATCTCAGGCTTATTAAAGTTCCTTCAAGTTTCGGAGTGCACGCAAACCCCCAATCCCCCTCATCGGTGATTGGCTGGTTGGTGCAGCCAGGACCACAGTGTTTTTGTTGCCGTTTTTGGAGCCTGGGCTGTTCACAGAGACCGGACTTTTTTACAGCCTATTCAGAGGACAGACAGCCAGTGGATCGTGAGGAGATGTTTGCTGTACCTGACTAGTTTAGAAACCGCGTAACAAGACTTAGAATGCCTTTAATAGCAACGAAATGAACAGGGATATCACCGCCTATGGTAGCAGAGTCGAACAATAAATCAGTTTTCCCTCAGCACTTGTGTACTGGGACAAGGACAGCAGTCCAATTAAATTACCTAACTGAGCTTTAACCGTAGCTTGTCTTAACTGTGCATATAAACATACTGAATGCCTCATCAACAGTGTAAGAGAGAGGACCAGTTTGGTCATGGTCCTGTCTTGTCCATGTTGTTTTCTGGGTTTTTTGTGTAGTTTAGGTTTCCCTCTTGTGCTCCTCCTCAGCCACAGCTGCCCTGCATCAGTCTCTTTAGCCCCGCCTGTTGTCGGAACTTTCACCAGCCAATCATTCCCTTTCCTGTTACATCATCTTGTTTTCCAAACCTGAGCTCCTCCACCTGCCTCTCATCTCCTTGTCAGTTTGGTTTGGATTTGGGTCCAGTTCTCGTTTCAGTTCTTTGTCAGGGCGTCTGTTTGGTTTGTCCGTGCCCTCCTGCTCATTTTCTACAGAAAAGAATCTTGCTTTTGATCCTGCCTGTTATCTGTGATTGGTCCATCCACACCTCTCTCTAATCGTTACACATATTGAAACAGAAAGTACAGATAGTACAGATATTACCAGATATGTCCAGCTTGCTCTTACTCATTTATTCTTCAACCTAATTTTCCTCAAAACATTTCTTTCAAATTAGTCCTCTCCTTGGTTATATAAAAACCCCTTATAACTCAAAATTGCCATCTTTCCTTTTTTTTCAATCAGTTGTGGAGACAGGGGGACATTTGTTAAAGACATACGCAGTCTTATGGGACCTCCCCAAAACTCAGAATAATCTAGAGACTGAGAGGTGAATACTGCCAAACCAACTTTAGACTGAGATCACTGTCTTTCACCCAGAGACTCAACAGCGATCTGACAAAAGTCTGGGCATGTCAGACAACAACAAAGTGAAGCATCAAATGACGGGTATTTCAAAAAAATCAGTTGGATCTTATTGGATCTCGTGGCAACTGATTAAAACGTAAAAAACACTCTGTATTCAAAATTCCTAAGCAGTTTGATAGTTAATACACAGTTAATACATCTGGATTCCGTGATGTACACCTGTCTCACAGACAGTTATTTAATGACATAATGACAAGGATGTTTGTGAAATCTTTGCAAAATGATGTCGTCAGTTTGTATAACCCCACACCCCCCTCCCAATGACATCACTCTGTGATCCTATAATCCTAAGGGTTTTTCATGACCTAAAGGGTTCACATACTACGTCTATGTCCACAGGTGATGTAATCCATAAACACGGTCGCATGAGCAGCAAAAATATTTAAGCTTACCTCTATTAGCCTGAACTTGCTGGGGATCATGCAATGTTTTATCTGGATTAGCATTTTGTTATGGCTAGGGTTTTTTAAGGGGAGTCAGGAACGATCGGTATTCTTAAATCAGAGAGAGAGAGAGAAAAAAAAAGGAAAGGCTATAAATGGGACACCTAATTCCTCCGTTCTCTGTTTTCATGTTTTTCTTCACTTCAAGCAGAATATAAGCCAAACTGACGTTTCCGTGAGCCGGACCTCTGGAAAACCTCATGAGACCTGTTTGCTTGCCAAGTTTTTTTGAAAATAGGAGAAGCAGAGAACGAGGCTGGGAGCAGAAGAAGATGGAAAATGACAGAGTGAGCAGGAGGGGAGAGTGTTTAAGAAGTGTTGAGATAAGGGAACAGTGGCTGTTAATTAAAATGACTTGGTGCTTTCGTAAGCCTTTCACTTGAACCACTTCAAATGGTGCGTAATGAAAAGGCAAACAAACCTTATCTCAGCAGGGAATCACTGTAAAGAAACATCAGCAATATGGCAGTGTTGTCAGAGCATGTTCACATACTTGTATTTCACTACGCAGTTGAATGGATTTTTAAAGGAATAGTTTGAAATTTTGGGATATGCACTACTTTAGATAAAAAGGTCAATATCACCCTTATATATGTCAGTAATGTAGGCTAGTAGTGCCCAAATCGAATCATCACCCAAGTATCATGATACAGTCGAATCGGGACAAAAGCGTATTGTCTCGGCCCAGTGTCAAAGGTCAAGAATTGGATCATCTCCTCCACTAGCCAAGTCATTATTTTAATCATTTGGTTTGTGACTGAGCTTGCAGGATCTCATATTCTTACATTCAGGCTCACTGTTAACAACTGTAACACCACTGAGTGCCTCTTCCTGTCATTTTTATGTTGTAATATATCAGCTGGGTTGGTTTGCCCCGTCTGTACGGGAGGACAGTCTTCTGTCAAACATGCTCCATGTCTGCTTACCTTATGTAATCTGACAGTGGAGCCTTCTGCTTGGTTTCACAAGATGATGCTAGGGCAAATAATCGCGTCTGTAAGGAATGTAAGACACCTGCAGCTTTAAAAGTCTTTGCGAACACACATGAATTCTGCCATCACGCCGGAAGTTTCCTCAGTGGATTACAAGCACGGCATAAAGAGTTTTCTGGGGGCAAAGTTAAGAGCGTTTGTTTCCGTTTGACTCTAAATCAAACAACACAAAGAACCAAACCATATTTCCAACCAAACTCTAAAACCAAGATATTCAGTAAAAATCTTAAGGACCATTAAACTGATTTATTTGTTCCAAATGTTCTGTGAAAAGATGCAGACAATATGGTTCTTTCACAGCTTTGTCAGGGCGCAGCCTGTTTTGACTTGGGGGGGGTGATGTGGTTGAGGAAATCTGCATTTCTGAAAGCCCTTCAGTCCAAGTTCAGCGAGAAGTCTGTCTGAGCGTCTCTATGCTGAGGAATCTAAGAGATGATTCTGCCAGGCACCACACAGTGATCTTACTCAAATCAAGCCATGTTTCACCCCAGAGGCATAATCACCCTGGCATCTGCACTAAGGGCTGGTTGTCTCAGTTAGTTAAATGCTCAGTGCAATCAATTTTTGCCCCAAATGCAGAAAAAAACACGATTAAGAGAAAATTCGCAAAAGCAATGATACGGTAAAATGAGCAAAGCTCTCTTGATTTCAGTTTTTTTTATTCCACTTAGGAACAATGAAGCAAGCTATGATAACTATTCCTACCAGTGCTGTCGGTCAATGGAAATATCTAAGCGTGAATAATTGCATGACTGTCCATAGTTAACTCATAATTAATTGCAAAATAATTGCACATTTTTTTTTATCTGTTTCAAATGTACCTGGCTCTCAGGGTGTCAGTACACAATGTGAGACCTGCTTCGATGTGAGTCACGCCTGCGTGAAGAGGTCCACCATCTTCTCCCCGTAAACTGTCCGGGTGCATGGCGTGCTGTTATTCTGTTTTCTACCTTTTTCATTCCATCTACTTTCTATTATTTAAAATTCTGATTATCAATTATTGGACATTTTTGAATTGATCTAGAATTGTCTACCTCCTAATCACGATGTGTCTAAGAATCAATTTTTTCCCCACCAACAGCATTTACCCATTCACACGCACACACACACATTCACATACTAACAGCAAGGTGGCTTCTCTACAAAGTGCCAACTGCCTCACCGGAGCTCATACACACATATTCACACACACCAATGGTGCAGCCGTCCGCAACAATTTGGGGTTCAGTATCTTGTCCAAGGACACTTTACATATAGACCGAATGAGTTGGGGATTGAACCACCGACCTTTTGATTGGTAGATGAAAACAATGAACAGAAAGATTCTGAAACTAAAGGGCGATACAATTATATACAGACATCTTTTGATCCAATGAAAGATACGTCCAGCTTTAAAAAATCATATCAGAATTAGTGCAAGTGTTTGAGTGTTGACGTTGTGCAGCTGTTTCACTTTTTGCAGAGTTACATAACAAAACTAGTCAGCACATCATCAGTTTCACACCTTCTATCATTGCACCAGGTGTTATTCAATGGCACATATTGTGTAACTTTCATGTGAGTGTTTAAATACACACAAGATGCATGTGTAAATGTGACAGGTGTGGAAACACGAGTCCAGCGATGAGCTGTTGTCGAAAGTGTCAGGCTAGAATCAAATTAAGAGGTGAAGACTGAGGCTTTTTTTCATCAGCAGGTTATTGTTGCATTTTGAAATCACTATGAGTCGCTCAGAGAAGCTTTTAGAATTTAGTTTAGTCTGTGTTCATCATTTCAGGAAGTGTGGTACTACACGACCGGCCTCCGCTGACGTTCAATTTTGGGAAAAAAAAGCATAGGGGAAAATATGACAGAGGCAAAACCACTCTGGGAAATTTTCCATAAAAAATAGAGACATTGCCTACACACACACACACACACACACACACACACACATGCATACAGTCTATTCATAGTGCAATGATTTATTTCTAACTATCTTCTCTTCCAAGATCCATGTGGTTTTTGGTTAGAGAGCTCACTGAGAGATGAGCGGGGAAGACACAAAACGGATCATCACTGTAAATCATTACAAACTCACGACTGGCCAGATACAGACTGAACTACTGTATGCAACACTCATCATCAGTTTTTTAAGTATGGAATATGATAATAAACACTGGCATCACTTTCAAAACCAGTACAGGAAACAGCACAGTGTCCAGAAGAGTCAAATCCCTTTTGTCTCTCTGTTTAACTGTTAGTATTAATTGTCACAGAGTTGAGGACAGAGTCTTGAATCGTCATAAACTTTATCAGAGGTTTAAACGCTGTAAGCCCGAGCTATAGCCAAGAAACTGAACAAAGTCCGTGGTGTAAAGAGCAGTCAGGCTTGACAGAGTGGCTCCTCATGCTGTGTGCATCACAGAACTGTGAGGCCAATTCATGAGTTAACTTTGTCCCGTTGAAACACACTTCAGTTTGAATTCTCTTTCCCTCTGTCTGTGTGTCTTATCACAGAAGTGCCAAAACATGAGTAAAAAAGCTTGTTTCCTGCCCGGCGCTGCCGGGTAACACTGACATGCATTTTTGCTTTCACGCGTTGTCATGACGATGAAAATGAATGGGAAGTAGTGTACATGTGACTGTGATGACAACAGTTGCAAAAACAAATCAGCTAAGCGGGTGAATAATGGATTTCTCTGTCAGTACAGTATCATTTTTCGGTCCTTGCTAAATTAACTTCCCATTTTTATTTTTATTTTTTTAATTTTTTTGGACAGCTGATGACATGCAAACTGTACGATTAGGAAGACCGAAGCTGTAACGTCCGAGAGTGAACACTAAACAGGGACAAAAACATTTACCCTGTGTGGTCCATTAATGAGGACCATATCAAACTGACAAGTCTACAGTAGTTGAAGGCCAGAAGCTTCTGCTGGAATTTGCGTGGGGGCGAGTGGGGACTGTTGTCAAAACAATGATTGAACTGTTTGGGAGTTACTAAGAGTTTTTGATGACCTGCAGGAAAATCTGCAAGGAGAGAGAAAACGGTCCACAGCTGGTGCTCTGTCTTTTCTTCTCCCAGGCCTCCTCTTTCAGGTTTACCCTCATGTTCACACACATTTCAGCCCCTATAAACACACCTTTGCAGACTTCTCCATCCAGACAGACAAGCATCACTTGCACGAGCACAAACACACAACTTGGTTTCAGGAACAAGTGCCGACGCTGTTGCCAACACATTCAGGTTTTGGACAAAACAAAGCAATCGGTGAACCAGCAGGGAGTGGCAGTGGGCTGTGGGATGGTGGCACATGTAGTGATGTGATACATCATTTAATTGTCAGTTCATGCACGCATGCAGACAGATACATAACTGTCATGTGCCAGTTAATGAAGTAAACCTGACTGCCTTGTGACACGTCGACTCTGCAGCTGGCATCATCTCCTGTCCAGCGTCACACTTCAGTCACAGGACACATAAAAGTCACAAAACCTCAAAATGTTATCAGTTCCTATTAAAACAGAAATTGTTTGAGGTATCAGAGCATAATGTAATAACAACAAAGAGATGACTTATTATTGGAGGTCATATGTGTGCTGAAGCCTATAAATGGCTCAAAGAAACTTCAAAAGTTTAAAGACCCCGTGAAACGGAGGTCAGAGTGTGATTTGCTTCCACATATTGACATGTTTCAGCCACAAAAGGGCCTCTCAGTAGGATCTAGTTGATTGATTGTCGATGTTGATTGATTCACAGTAACCAATAGGGCTGAATGTGCGCTACACCCGCCCTCCACCCCGGCTGACAATATTGCTGTGTGTGAATACACGGAGCAGCACAACAAGAGCACAACACAACTTCTTACACAGCGCGGGATGGTGTTATGAACACAGATATGATGTTGCTGAGTTTTCCAACGTTTCTAGGACTTCCACAACTGTTATGATGCAGAAATGAGGAGGACATCATCCGTAGTTAATGATCTTTACAATACTAGCTAAGCTAACGCTAACAGGGGCTAAGTATTTATTCACTGAGCTGTGCGACACATTAACAAACCTGCGTTTATTTTATGAACACAGACGCAACGTCGTCAAGCTCTCTAACATCTCCAGGACTTCCACAACTGATCCAGTTCAGCAAACAGTTACTGCGGCCGTAGCTTATGACAGAAGGTGGTGAGTCCCCCCGTCCTCTGAATGGAATTTCCCGCCATGGAGATGATGCATGGGAACAGTAGGCTTGTGTCTATAATAATCCCCCCAAAAAAAGAGAGAAAGAAAGCATTTTCATTGGACCAAAGTGCAAGATGAGTCATCACAAGATTTAAAAAGTTTTCCAGTCAGAGGAAGGACCAGATTTTAATGTAAAAATACACAGAAATGTTTTTTTTTTTTTCAATAAATATGTGATAAAGCACGAGATACATGAATATTTAACACATCAACACAGGATTAAAGATGAGAAAATGTATTATTCAAATTCATACAGACTTCAAGTGGTGGGAAGGAATAACACTCATAAGGTTTAATATAAAGTCTAGACTCTAGAGTAAAGTCTAAAGTACATCAGATTGTTCAGCTCCATGTGTTGAGACAACAAACTGGACAGTAATAATGATCATTGTATAATGAAGTCAGACTCAGACGTGGACATCCCTTTGCCCACGCTGCCCCCTAGTGAATGCTGGAGAGAAAGTGTTTGAAATTTCAAAGATCTTCAGACTGTAGAGAGATATAACCACAAGATGTCACTGTTACACACTTCCTTACACACTGAGCATGCAACACAGGCAGAGATGAAAATTCACAAGTTTGAGTTAAAATTTGATTTACTGACATTCATTCTTAAGCAGTAACATTCTGTCATCTGTATTTATTTGGAGCCTCTGATGTTTCGTACCACCGTCCTCAGCAGCTGGAGTTTGCCCAGGTGTCATGGAATTAAGTGCTGCGATTAACTATTTGTATCATTACTGATTAACCTGATGACAAAGTCCCTGTGTGTGTGGGTGTGTGTGTGTGTGTGTGTGTGTGGGTGTGTGTGTGTGTGTGTGTGTGTGTGTGTGTGTGAGTTGCAGTGAGAGGCGGTCCAAACGTTTTATATGAGGTCCTTTGGGACATTACTGACACAAGCGGTCAGTGTCATAATAATCATGTCTAATCAATTTATGAGCAGTGATAAATGTCACTGTTGGTCAGCACTGATCAACACATTGGCCCTCCTACAGACATCATAACCTGAAACTGGAGACTAAACCTCATCAG
Organism: Naso thynnoides; assembly: GCA_029783665.1. Classification (NCBI taxonomy): domain Eukaryota; kingdom Metazoa; phylum Chordata; class Actinopteri; order Acanthuriformes; family Acanthuridae; genus Naso; species Naso thynnoides. The sequence continues at coordinate 8,802 of JAQLOL010014626.1, forward strand.
GTAAAGTCTGTAATTCCACCTTTCAGCCATGTGGTGGTGCTCTCACCATACAGAATAGTTAAGCAGTCAGAATCTAAGCATGTGTTCGCTGTAAACTCCTTACTTGAACTTTCAAATACGTGTTTAATGCATTCACCAATATTAAAATGTGCAAATCATTTACTCACTCTCTACAATCAAAGGTTGAACCATTTACTCAGTAAGATTACAGTAGGTGTGCAGCCAGCAAACAGCAAAAAAAACATTAAATTAAAAGTTAAGTTTATATTTTCTCTCATCAGTCTTAATTAGGGGTGTAAGAAAATATTGATATGTATCGATATGGAAATATTCAGCTGATTTTTCAAAGTCCCTTTATAAAATTATTTTAAATATGCATTATCATTGTATAATTTAACATGTTAAGATTCATTACAGTCATTTATTTTGTGTTTTTAAAACCCTGAATTGCTATTACTTTATGACATTTTTACAAAAATTCAGTTGAAATTTCTTTTGTAGTATATCGCATTGCTTAAAGTGTCGCAAACCCAGTCTTTACACACTGTGTCCAAATTTACAATGACACCAACTTCTGCTGTAATCCTTCCTCCACTCCTTACTGACCGTTAAGAGTTCCCTGCTGCTGTGCTTTGAGGGATAGCAATGTGGGACGAAATTAAACTATCTTTGTTCTGTGTAAAAATATTTTTCTAAATTTGTCTGAAGCTAATCTGAGGTTTTAGAATTCTACACGACACAAAACTGGATCTCCCAGAGTTACAATCAGCACAAAATTAACTGTTTGTTTCTTGCTCAGCTGTAGCTGAGAGTGTAGAGTGATACTGGGACAGTGAACAGAATGAGGAAAACGTATTTACATGGAAAGAAACAGTTTTCCTTATCTTGAACAAAGCTTCTTATTCAACTCCACTGAACTTCAGAATATATTATTTCAGCTGGACGACAACAACGGGCCAGCACTACAACTCCAGTTATTCCTGAGTAACTGAGTAACTTAGTGATGTGGTTGTAACATTGGTCATACGGCCTGGGGCTGACGTTTACATTTTAGGGACGCCAAAGCAACAAGATGGGTCAGTTATCATACAAGCAGTAACACACATCTTTTTATATGTTTTCAGAAAAACAAAGGGTCATTTCAGTTCATGATCAATACACACTGTGATCATCTTTTGACTTTACTGTTACGAAAAAATGACTCTTTGCATCATTTTTGACTGTGGAATGAGCTCGTTGTTGCTAAGGTGAGATTTATTCTTTGTTGGAGTTGCTGAGTGCATGTTGATGATGAGCAGCAGCATGTGATTGAGTCACAGCATGAGGTCAGATTTTGTACGTTCTCAGCTCCCATCTTTAAAATGTATTCTTTTTGGCCTGACAGCAATGTTAAACAGAATTAGTAAATCATGCAGGTTCAAAATGCAATTTCTCTTTCCACCTCATGGTGGCAGCACCACTTTTTAACTTAACAAGGCTGCACGACCCACGCTGATGTTGAGGGCCACCGCTTCAAGGAGAGATGGAAACTGCAAATTTTTTTCAATAAAACCAAAACAGTTTTGTTTGCCAAGAGACTGTTGCCATGTACGAGGAATTCAGAAAAAGTAAAATAACGTGAAGCTGTGTTGACCTCACAACAGCAACAAAAATGGGATTGGCCCAGGGCGTCAAAAGAGCCAGAGCCACCACTGTATCTGCCTCTTGTATGCTAGTTCGCTAAAAGTGATATCATCTTGATTAAAAACGGTTGCTAACTCCATTATGTGTGACTCAGACAGCCAGTGTCATCAGGAAACGTCAGTGTAGAATTATCAAGGCCATTTTATTTTGATATCATTTTGCAACTCTTAGCTACCAGCATCTTCCACTTGTATGCGAGCTAAGGTGCATTCATTGAAATAAGATGTTCAGATATTACTAAAAAGCTTACTTTATCTAAACTCACTTTA
>JAQLOL010014627.1:0-10752 GCA_029783665.1 Naso thynnoides
TGTGTGTGTGTGAGTGTGTGAGTGTTATGTTAGTGTCTTTACAAATAAAAAAAAGAAGATCATCAGACTAAGAGTAGCAGTAGCATTGTGACAATACACAAGAGGGCGCTGTTGTGCTCTTGCTTTCTGATTGATAGCCTTAACCTAACAGCGCACACACACACACACACACACACACACACACACACACACACACACACACACACACCTCCAGATAGCAAAGCTTTTACTGGCACAGAAAAAAACAAACTGTCACATTCAGTGAAACTCAGACTGCAAGAAGCTCAGAGTCACCACACTGCCAGCGTCAGAACTAATCACGAGCGATGTTAGCAAAGCAAAACACGCGTGTTCATGTGAGTGTGTACGTTACCATGGCAAAGACAGGTCCAGAGGACATGTATTTGTAAAGTTTAGCGTAGAAAGGCTGGTCCTCCAGGTCGATGTAGTGCTTCTTTATGAGGTCCTCAGAAGCCTGAGCACACACCAAATACAGCATATCAAAAGAAATACACAGCAGGGTGAAATGAAGTAACTACGCACAATGATTACTCGTGTTCTGAGGTGCTTGTTCCCTCTTTGAGTATTTTAATTTTCTGCTGCCTCAGACTGAATTTTTTTCATTTTGCTTGTACTGCTGCACACCTTTTCAGATTCAGTCTCTGAAAGACCTGCCGAACACTTTAAGCTTTAATTGAAACTTCAAAAACAAAACCACTGAAGTGTTTAAGACACAACTATTAGCAAGGAGCGAGGAGCAAACAATGTTTGTCAATGTTTTAACGTAGCCCTCACTGTTACGTGTCCATAACTGATATAAAACACTTAATACATTGTTGACGTGACTGATATTGGTATGAATTAAACTGATTTATGTATTAGCTGCAACCAGCAGCTCCACAGGTCGCTCCATCGGTCAGCTGGGTGGTCGACAAAAATTCCCCCTTCTTTGGCGACCACAGTCTTTGCCGCAGGAGGCCGACATTTGGCATGGAGGTCACATGTGTGCGTATGGAGGCATGTGTTTGTGTTCATGCCAATTAGCTAGAAGCGGGCGGGTGTGGCAGTGGGAGTGGCCTATTGCAAAAAGGCACATAACTTTCAACTGAATTCACAGATTTGCACAGGATTTAGTGGATATGTTGGTCATGAGCCAAAGGACAGCTGATTAACGGTTCGGACCAACTGGCAAAAAGGGGGCGTGGCAGTGGGAGTGGCCTGTAGCAAAAAGGTGCATAGGCTGTAGATTCTTGTGTCGGTCATTGCAGACAGTAACTTTTATTTCTTTACTTTCTTTCTCTCCAGATATACATTGATGAAAGCTTTAAACGTGTCTGTAAGTTAATGATAAGTTGATGCCTAAGACAACTGCAACATTCTTAGTCGCTGGTCGCAGTTATTGTGAATTCAAGCTTATTATTTACATGTTATGCCACAAAATGGTCAATCCCATATGGGTTTACATGACACCAACACAACAAAAAAAAAGAATCAATAGCTTCTGCTACAAAAGCTATAAATAACACATTTAGTTCAATTTTGCGGTAGTCACAATCTGATATGCCACATTATGTAGTTCTTTGAGTGAATGCACATCTCATAGAGCAAAATAAAGCAGTTGTCAGTAAACACTCAGAAACCACCCCCACGCAAAGAATTACCCATGCATGATTTATGTTTGATATCTGTTTACTGATGTGTGACCACACACATGAACAAATCTGGTTTCCTACACACACAGTCACCCTCATCTCAGCAGGTCAGCCGACATCAGCTGCCTTTAGTTGGGCGCCAACAACCCTGCAGCAGGCAGCAGGTGACGTGAAGGCCCGTCATGACCACATCACAGAAACGAGGTTACCTGCATGAATTTGGCAGCCACTAGCTTGAAGCCTCTCTGCTCGAAGCGTTTGATGATCTCACCGCAAAGTCCCCTCTGGACGCCATCGGGCTTCACAGCAACAAAGGTGCGCTCCATGTTCACTGATGAAAGGCTGCAGACACCAACAAGGAAGAAATTAATTGTAAAGCCAAGGTTTTTTCTGATCAGCTACCAAAACTTAACACTGGGAGCAGATGAATGAATCATGTCGGCACTGAGGAACGTGATGTTACAGGACTTCATGCACAGGCTCAGCACAGCTCGGCAGTGGGAATAAAATTTATAAAAGGTGTCCACATAGCCCTGAACCCAAGAAATGAAACCATATCATCAATGTTCTTGTTTTTTTTTCAGCTTCATCTGAAGAGACACAAATATTCTGAAAATTATGGCTGGTGCTCATGTGTGAAGCCTGAAGTTTGCAGGAAAACCATCGACAGCGACAGCTCAGAGCTGGTGTCTTTTGGTACTTTATTAAGTCCAAAAGGTTTTAAATGATGTGAGCCACCGTGCAGCAAGTGACTGCAGGACTTTCACTTACGCTGCATAAACATTCATTACAGGACTGAGCTGATGAAACAGATTTGACGCAGATTTAAACAAATTTTTAGTCATTTTTTAAATTAGAATTTAAATTTCTATTAAAAGTAAAAATTTGACACAAAAAAAGTTATGTTTTGATGTGTATGTGTGTGTGTGTTTTACCTTGGTTTCCGGTTGGTGAGAACACGTGAAGACAAGCAGCAGAGGTGCGATCACTGAAGCTGAAGAGTTGTAGAGGAGCTCTATTTAAATGATTTACCTGGGTGGGGTGTGTGTGTGTGTGTGTGTGTGTGTGTGTGTGTGTGTGTGCATGTTTGCGCATGCATGTGCGTGTGTTTGTGTGTGTGGGAGCTTTTGCATCTGTCTTTGTGACAACATGTTCCAGTTTTACATCTTGAGGGTGAAATATTGTTTAATTAAAGCTGAATATTTACAACAAACATCTTCACTCTAAACAAAAGATCCTACGGAGCAGAAGGACACTTTTTGAAAAGATGCAATTAGCGACAATAAAATTTGAACTTTTGGTCTAATAGTTTAGACAATAACTTGAATATTACCATTTTGTTCTACTGTATATTTTACTTTTCTACCTTTCAAAAAGAAATGTGCTGCACTTAAAGATGTGGTTACTTTTACTTTTACTGAAATATTTTTACAAACCTATGAAAAATTTTAAAGTATAAAGTAGCATAAAATGTCAATAATAATAACTGACACAGTATATCACACACAGCCAGTGTGTTGGTTCAGGCTCAGTGTCAGTATGAACTCAATAACCTGCTGATTCACTCCGCCGCTCAGGTATCAGCTGATTGTTTGAGTGATGTCAGCGCTGCTGCAGATGGTCAGGTGATGTCAGAAGTTGATCTTTTTTGGTTAAATCAGGAAGCTGAAATTTATTAACTGTTGGTTAAGCTCTATAAATACAGATACTGCATTACAGCACATAGTTGTATGTGGCTGTATTTAGGTTCACAACAGGGACAACAACATTCTAGGTGTGCATCAACATACATGAATGTGTGAAAACATGAACACATTTAAATGTTTGGGTGCATAAAACAAACAGATTGTGGCGATCTGTAGCCGTTCATGACATTTTGTGAACAAGTCAACGAGTTAATTCTCCACCCTCCCCTGCAGCATCCTAACATGGTTTGGCTCCCTGAGTGACGTGAACAAATGTCCCATCAACAGGATTATCTAAATGAGAGGATCGATGAAAATTCCCAGATCACTCTCACAGCCACATCTGATAAACAAGCCATCAGGAAAAGCTGACTCATCACATCAGACCTCACTGACAACCTTAGCAACCAGTATGATCTGTTACTCACACGAACGACATTTCCTTCCCAGCCCCCAGAAATTTAAACAAGTCATGTCCATCTGTGTGCCAGCATCAATGAGAATGCAGAACAAACAATAAGACCCCCCCATTGCTCCAGACTCACCCAACTAACCGTACTTTCTCCCCACCCACCCTTCAACCCCTCTAACCCAAACCACAGAGGCGTTAAAGCATTTATTTATTCTTGTGTATTTATTGTGGACTATTCAAAGTAAAGTATGTTCTGTTTGACTTTGCCGGACCACAAATGAAATTCCTTTTGGGCACAATGAAATTTTTTTAATTGTATTGAAATAAAATGATTTGGATAAAGATGATTTGCACAAAGGTAAAAAGCAAAAGTGTTTTTACATTTATGCATTTTTAATGGAAAAAGAAAACTCAAACAGACTTCAAATAAAATAAAAATAAATAATTCTAAAGTTCACAAAAACCGAAAACTAAATCTAAAGTTAAAATCAAACCCGCAGGAACAACAGTCCCACATTTAAGATCTGACGGATAAACATTATTTTCTATCTAATCAGGGAAAATTTGACTGTTCAGTCGAAAAGCTTTGGGCTCAAGCCTTGTTTTTAGCTGTTCTTCCTGCAGTCATCTCAAAGGGGTAAACCGTCTGCAGTTTTGACAATCAAATGAGATCATGAATCAATTAATTCATGCAAACCCTTGATAGGACAGAGGAACGTTCACTAGAAAAACTCTGGAGACCAAAACAATGAAAATATGAGTGTATAGGAGATTAATCATGCAAAAGTTAATGCTTAGTCAGCTCGAGAACGTTCTTCCCTGTGATAGGCCTGAAAAAGGGGGCTGGCTTAGTGATGTCAGCAGTGTGGTACTGAATCTGTGTATCATTTAATTGTTTCTGAAAAAAAAACCAAAAATACAACACACACAGGTACGCACAACACACACAGGTACACACAACACACACAGGTACATACAACACACACAGGTACACACAACACACACAGGTACACACAACACACACAGGTACATACATACACGTTATACATTCTCACAACACACCTCATTCCTCCTTCACACAGCCTCTCAGGACTGAGTATTGTCATAATTACACAATAAGTAAATGAGAGCACTTACAGACTCAAATTACTGCGTTTTCAGTGTGAAGAGATTTGGGCGTTACGGTTTTTGGAGTACGACCTGCAGCTGCTGAGCCGATGCTGCACGTTCATACAACGCTGAGACAGACAGACTCCACATGTAGGACTGTGTCGGTAACCTCCACTCAGCAGTTTATGGTCTGTTTCTATTTCTGCTTTTCACCACATATACGCCTTCATCTATAGGTACGCTGTGAGAGTGAAGACGAGCTGCAGAGGAACGTTCATGATCTGACACGTCGCTCAGCGATGCAGCTGGAAACATACATCGTGTTCCTGAGTGCTGCCCTCCAGCATGCAGCTACGCATAATATTACCTGTCAGGAGCTGTCACGACTGTCAGGGGAATAGATCAATCATCAGATTTGGTAATATTTATTTAATTCAACATTATTCCACAGTTATTTGGATGCGATACAGTTCTGCCTGCTGTCACAACAGCTACAGACTAACAGGCTGGAAGAGGAGCTGACTCATGCCAGCCGAATGTGTGGGCCAATCACAACCGTTTGTCTGACATGGGCTGAGTGTTACATGTCCAGGTTTGAAAAGTCACATGTTTCACTGGCCTGCAGGTCAGCAGCACGACTGACCAGGCTCACAGAAGTGATAAAAAAAAAAAATTTCAACATTTTTTTTCTTTTTTGAAATTAGAAATTGTAGGTAGACCTTTTGCCCTCAAAAACAAACAAACAAACAAAAAATCTGCTTATTTCATCTCAAAATTCACCTCAGAGAAGTTCAGGTTTAAGTTTTTCTTTAGGGGATTAAGAGGATAGAAAAACTGTAATCTGAAAAGTAACTATCAACTCTCAGACAAATGTAGTGGAGTAACAAAGTATATTATTTGTCTCTGAGATGCTGTGGAGTGAAAGGAGAAAGCTGCATGAAATGGAGAAGCTCAAGTGAAACACAAATATTTCGAATTAACATGCAAAGAAATGAGCCACAAATCATCAGCTGCAGCTTTAGTAAAACCCCCGTAACACACTCACACACACACACACACACACACACACACACACACACACACACTAAAAAGACGCCTGAGCCTGCAGCTTAAACCTTACATAACAGATGTAACCTGAAAGGGCGGGGCTTAGTGCTGAGGCCCTCAGGTATATGACACAACTGCACCAGTATGAAATCTAGACGGCCAGTTAACGAAATATAGATGAAAACTCTTTTGGTTTCATTTCACCTTATATGATGCTTTGATTGAAGCTCGTCTTTATTTTTTCATTTGGCTCCCTGAAGAAGAATTGGACACATTCTTTCTCAGTGCAACATAATGACACTGGGTCAAGAGCCAATCAGGGGGGGTCGATGGTCAGAGTTCATCTAAAACCAAAACTCCACTGAAAAAGCACACAGTCACACAGCAGGCAGGAGTCACACACGAGTTCAGAAAAAAGTTCTCTTTCTTAAATATATATATTACAAGTATAAATTCTACTTTATACATTCTAGTTTCCTGGTTTCCTTTAATTTTGCGCAAAATTTTATTTTGTCTTTTCATTCTGCTTGTGATTTTTTGTTGTACGTTTTACAGGCACACTGAAGGAAATGTGAGGACATGAATTTCAGGGCCAATGAATTCTTCATGGTAAAAAGTGCAGTCGTTACTCTATCAAACTAAAACACACGGACATGCTGCAGACTGACAGCAGATCAGTTTCTGCACTCTGACGCTGATAAACCTGTCATGTTTAACAAACTACATGCTGATGAATGTTCCAGTTTGAACACTAACCTCTGTGTGAGACACACTCACACACACACACACACACTCATCTTTGGTCTCTGCAGGTACATCTGCCAGCAGAGACTCTGCTGCCCTCCAGTGGTCAGAGAGGGACTGACACCACCAATGAGGCTCCCTCATCCTGGAGACACGGGTTTACTGCCCCCTATAGACCATCTGCTGGAGATACACAAGGTACATTGTTTCTTTGTAATCAGCAGAATTCAGATTATTTATGATTGACTCATCCATAATGTTACAAATCCTGCCTCCTGAAAAAATAAGACAAGTGACGACCCCGGCCCTCTGTGGTCACAGGGCGCCATGTCGCTGTTTCATCTCCCGATTTTCCCAAAAAGTTGGATGTTCAAATTCTTGACTTGCACAAGTGCTTTAGCAATGTGTTTGATTCCTAACTAAAGTTTGATGTAAACAGAGTTGATTATTGACTAGAGTCAACAAAGAATTCATTTAATGTATTTAAAGCTTCTTTCCTTCTATGTCTGATACGATCTTACACAACTTTTATCAATCTTTCATCCCATTTCTTTTATTTGCTGGTACAAGTTGTCTGTGAGGGACAAGAACAGCATAAATTACTGGAGCTCAGCAGACAGACTTGTGTTCCCTTTGGGACAAACAGGTGGCTAAGAAAGCTGAAAAAACAATTAGCCAATCAGATCGTGTTAGAAGAGTTCTCTGTGATGTCCTCAGGCCGACGCTAAAATGAACCCGTGAGACAAACCAACACTCCGGATCCTTCAATCACCCTATTAGGCTGCTGAACACAGACGATATTGATTTTCCATGACTGCTACATATTTATCTTACCTGCATATTTATAATTATTTGTAACTTATATTTAATCTACTGTTCTTTTATCTTGTCCCAGGCCTGTTTATGTTTCTCTGACATTAACTCCACCTTGTTGTCTGTTAAGGTTGAATATATGGACTGGATAAGCTACAACTGACAATAAATGACTGCTGAATATCCAAACAAAAGGCCAAATGCAACAAGTGTTAGAAAAACCCTTTCAGCAGCAAATACAAACTCTTAAATAGCATTTTACTTCACTTGAGCTTTGTAACTTCTCCTCTGGTTGTTTCTCATGACATCAGCTTGATTGCATTATTTGGATTTTTGTCGCGGTTTAAAGAAAAGAGGAGCCAAAAGCAAGACACTAACACAAAAACGTAGAACTAAAAGCGAGCTTTATTGAAAGCTGATGCAGAACCAAGACAATCTGATAAAAACAAAGAGAAAACACAGGCTACATACAAGAGAAGTACGAAGACACAGGTGGGGTAATCAACAAAAGAGCAGGAAAGCCAATTTAACAGGAGGGAAACAGGATGTGAGAGACGAACAAAAAAGACAAGACAGTTACCAAAATAAAACAGGAAACAAGGTAACATGATCAACAAATACAAAAAAACAACAGGAGTTTAACTACAAAACAGAAAACAACTGAACTGAAAGTCCAACCATGACACCAAGGCAGCCAAACTGGACCGAACCTCTCGAATCTGCATTAATAAAATATCGTGATGAAGATGCACAGACAACCAGTCCTTTAATTTACAGCCAACACCTGCAATACCACAAGCCTGCTACAGTCCAATGCTTGTAAGCAGTGAAGTGGTGCTGCTCAGAGGAAGAACAGCTTGTCTGACAGCTGGATGGCCGGCTCCGAGTGCAGGTACTGGCCGGACAGGAAAGCCAGTCTGTGGGCGTACTTGCAGGGTGCAGGAACACGAATAGTTCCCGGCCAGTTCCAGTACAAATGGCACATCTTGAAAGTGAGCCTGGTGAGGGGCCAAAGCAACAGGATCAGAATGAGAAGACAGAATGAACATGTTTTAAATGTGTACTGGTAATCAGAATGGGGCTCAGTGGGAATCGATACCTTTGCAAATGGTCAGGTGACAGGTTGGCTGTGTTGTACAGGGAGATGTAGTGTGTGGGAAGTCCACAGCCATGACGAATGCTGTGTGCCATCAGATAGAAGTCCACCCTGAATGAAACAAACACCCAAACTTCATCAATAAATACATCAAATCAATGAAGGTTTCCTCATCAAAGTGCAGATTTTTGCTCCTGCCAGGAGATGGTGCTGCAACCCTGATGACAGGCAAAGCAACTGACTCGAAAATGTTGCAATTGTTTTTTGCTAAATCCATGGTGAAGTTCAGTGAAATAAAGTTAAGCAATGGCATCAAACTCCTTCTCAAACTGTGGGTTGTTCCCCTGCTGGGGGGACAGAGCCACTGCAGGTGTGCCAGGGGAAATATAGGGACTGAAATTAAGTTGAATTAATTTAGTTTATGAAGCACATATACTCCCTTTACACCTGGCATGAGGCGCATTTTGTACTTGACCACATATATTTGCACCTGATACTACTCTGCGTCTCCAATGTCCACACTGAAATCTGATGGATTTCTTCTTCTGCTTTTTTTTTTAACAACACCTTTGCTAAGCTCCAGCTACGCTTTGAGGAAACTCATGAAATACTTTTAAATTTTCTTCATATTCAGGCCGATTCTGTAGATGTCAAGCTTGTCACTGTTTAATGTGTCTGAGGCACTTTTAATATCGATACTCACTGTGTGACAAAGTTTGAGGAGATTCGTTGTTTGGTTTTTTTTGTCCAAAATCAAACGCTGGAAAGTGTAATGTTAGGCAAAACTGTTCGGACGTCCTCATTCCCCGTTAAACCCCTCACAGTATAACAGGCACAGGGTTGCATCTTCTCTGCTAATCCTAAAATATTAACCATGTTATGGTGCAGCAGATATTTGCTGGTTAACTAGTTACTTGTCGTCATGCAGGGTGCTTGCGAGACTAGAAGGTAAGCTTAAGTTTACGGCTGGAGTCTGGGAATGGCAGTTCATTACAAAAACTAAAACCTGACAATCCAGGGGAAATTTTAAACATCATTAAAGAGATGTGTCTTCCTCTTCTTCTAAATGGGTCCTAAGTCGTCTTTTCTTGCTCTATGGATGAAGTGAAACACAAGTTGAAGCCGCTGCAGGATGATCTTTGAGCTTCAGCATGTATCTTTTTGTTCATAACTTCAGCTTGTTTTTTTGCGGTTGAATCACAAGCTCCGACAGCTTGACCAACCTCAACAGAGGAACGCGGGTCAGTTTTTGCCCCCCCAGAGTTACTATATGTTGATTGGAGACACATTTGCATTTAAACTTGTGTTCAATGTGGTCACACTGCATCCCTGCGTTTTGAGTGCATTTACACCTGTGCTTTCATGTCATCAAGCGCTATCGATTGCAATTCGATCACAAAAAACGCGTTTTAATGGCAGGTGTAAAGGAGGTCAAAGCTTAGCAACGAACTGCTGTGAATGACGACAGCAGCATGACACGTTTCAGCCACTTTTAAAAATGCAAACCAATGTTTCCCACAAAGTCTTTTATAAAAAAACACTGCAAACTACAAAACTCACTCTCTTGCAGGGACAAACTCACCAGTCTTTATGAGTGAGGGTGTGATCCACAACAGTTCCAGGTGGCGGTGTGCCAAAGTTGTCGGCGGTGCAGGAGTAAAGGGTGGTGCTGACGCGCTTTTGAACCACGATGAAGACCAGCTTGGGCTCGTAGCTGGGGAAAGTCTCAAAACATCTGATCAACTGTGGGATCTCGAACTGCTCCACCATCTTCAGCTGACCGTCTGACACACCATCCCGATAAACAACAATCTTCTCCGGCAAGTTGTGGTTCACCTGCATAGAGAAACAAACACAAAAGATGATACTTTATTCAGTGTCTCACACCGGCTCTTTTACCAAGATGCTGAAGCAGTGGAGGGGGACCAAGAGGGAGGGTCCACCCCCGTCAGACAAGCGGACAAGACTTTTTACTTCATTGTATGCTGGAAGTATTCACCTCATAGTACTTCTGCAGTGCAGCTAGAAAGCAAACTCTGAAGCCATTGATCAGCTCCTCAGTGGGTGTCTGGAAAGTCACTCTAGAGTACCAGCGGGTCAGTGAGCTGGAGAAGAAGAAGTATAAATGCAGTTCAGTGAAGATCTGTGTGTGTGTGTGTGTGTGTGTGTGTGTGTGTGTGTGTGTGTGTGTGT
>JAQLOL010014628.1:0-10744 GCA_029783665.1 Naso thynnoides
TTAGTTTGTTCAGCATTATTCAGAGGACCAAAACACAGTCTGTGTCAGAACAATCCAACTGGTTTTCCCTGTTAATCAAAGAACTCCTGCAGCTTTTCTTTGGCTCCAGCAGCTGCCGACGCGTAGCTCCTCCGGCGTCCCTCTTTGCGTTGCCACTCCATCACTGTGCCGAGTCGTGACTCCTGATCATCTGCCGCCATGATCATCGGTGTCGAGTCCGCGCTTCTCCGTCATTTCATGGGCGCTATCGTAGGTTCGGGTTCCCGTTTCCCAGTGGATCCTCATCCTGGTGAAAGGCGTCTGGAACTGGACTCCTTTTTCCTTTAGGATTCTCTGGGCTGCGTTGTACTTCTTCCTCTTTTGAACAATCTCAATGGCGTAGTCGTGATCGAATGACAGCACTTTGCTTCTCAGTATTATTTTCTTTATCCACACTTCTTTCAGTACTTTCTGTTTGGTGGTGAATTCCATGAAAATTGGCAACGATGGGTCTTGGCCAGGCTCCGTCTGCAGATTTCTGTGCGAGTGACCGAAGGGCTCTTTGAATTTGGAGATTAAAATCCTCCAGCAGGTGAAGCTCGTGTCTGAGCAGGTCTGGCACAAACTTGGCCACAGACTCACCCTCTTCTCCCTCTGCGACTCCGTAGATACGGAGATTATTTCTCCTCGATCTGGACTCCAAATCGGTCAACTTTTCCTGTAAGGCCTTTTGTTCATTCAGTGAGCTAATGAGAGCGTCGTTCGCCACCTGTGCCCAATGTTCCAGCTTTTCAATCCGTGTCTCAGCCTCAGTGATCTTGCAGCTCTGTAGCTGCTGGTCAGCGGCGACTTTAGCTAGCTGCTGAAGAATTGTTTGAAGTCATCGAGGTCTTTTCTCACGGCGTTCCTGAGTGTTTCTCCTAACGCACAAAAGGCTTCTTTAAATTCAGTTTTTAAGTCCCGCATCTCCTTGCTGATAATCTTGAGATCCGAGCCCGTTTCTGCCTCACTTCCAGCTTGGTGTGTTGTTTCATGGTCGCTATCTGCCTCCATTACACAGTTAGCTAGCGATTTCTCAATTTCATCTTTTGCTGTGTTTTTGGTCTGAGTAAGTCGAGTTTTCCTTCCCATTACAACTTTCCCCCGGTCATATTTCAGTCCGTATGTTTTTTAACTATAATTCATTTGAGTTTCTGGGGAATTTTACCCTTGGCCATAGAGAGCTCCGATGCTATGCACCCTACCACGCCATGTCCCAACCAGAAATCCGCCTTACAATTCTTATTAAAAATATTGCTGCTGATTCAAATGATACTTTTCAAGCACAAACTTCATGTTCCTGCAAAGTTTTACCTGCTTGTCAATATGCCGACCTTGATAAAGTGCAGGGTCTCATAATCAGATGCGTCCCATGTGCAAACTTTTTCATTCAGGACCAGTAAAACCTCTGAAGCGTTTCCACCAAACCTGTCCAACAGTGACGTTTCACTGACCGCATTGTTGTCCGTCCTAAATTGCTTCTCCACAATGGACAACAAAGAAAATAAAAAAACGAGAGGAAGGAACAGGACAGATAATTACAATGTTGTTCATCTTGAAGAACATTAAAAGCACAAACACATAATCCAACAGATGTGAAACGAGCCGTAGTAAACACTCAGAAGCAGCAGATAGCATGAAGCATGTGACAGAATCACCGGGACAAATCTATCGAATGAGCCGTGGCTGAAAAACATGAAAATATTGATTCAGTGGCACGAAAAGTAGGTGAGTTTAGGTCATGTTTGGCCAGCCAGCTCAACCAAATCTCTACAAGCAGTTAACAGGTCACAGCCTGCGATGGGTTTCCGTTTCTGAGAGGCTTTGTGTCGCTTCCACCTCTCAGCCGTCGTCGTGGGTTACGCAGATCACCTCCATTTTAGGAGACTAGTCTGGTTTAATAGAAAGAGCTGCTCTTCTCCAGTTTTGTCCGTGTGTGTGTGTGTGTGTGTGTGTGTGTGTGTGTGTGTGAAGGTGCGTTGAAATCCAGGAAGCTGAGCAGTTTGAGCTTTTCTTGGTGACGGAGCAGAAACTAAATGTTTTCAGTCTCATTTGTTTTCATCTTGTGTCAAGTGCAACGTGTTTGCAAATGCAGCTGTTGCCATGTTGGCAGGTTCCTTCATCTGTGGCTTTACTATCTGTGTCCTCCACATTAATTTGCATTGTGGAAATAATATTTATATAGAAATAAATGCTCCTAAAATTCTGTCTACAAAGCAGACAAGCTTCTTTTTTTTCTTTTCTTTTTTTTTGAAGAAATGTTGCTCAGTGGTAAAGCTACTATAAATAAGTCATTTTAATAACATGGTAACAAATATATTTTATATAATAAATATAAAATATTTACTTAATTAGAATGACGGCCTCAGGTTTTTATAACAACATTTAATTTGCCTTTCATGCCGGTTTTGCACATTTTCATTTGATCCCCCTAGTTAATAAATAATAAATAAATAAAATAAAATAGCAAATCAATAATCACATTTCTATATTTAAACAGAAGGTGACCTCCACTCTCTGTCCAGGGTGCTGAAATCTGCAAAATCACATGTGATGCGTTTTCACTGCTTCCTGCATTACCTGCAGACGCTGTGAATGTGGGCGAGACTGACAGTATTATGTGTCCGTTAAAACAGTTTTCAGCAGCAAAGTAAGTCCGACTTTATGAGTGCAACACTTAACTGCTACAGCATCAAATTTAAATTAGATTTCTCATAGTTCAAACTTGTATTGAAAAATTAAATTGAAGGAGGAGCTTGCAGAGAGCTGGCTTCTTGATGAAGCTCATGATCGTGTTTCTCATACTCGTTTTCCTGCTACAGTCGTCTCGTTTGGCCGATGTGCTGACAGGAAACACTTTGCTGCCGCCTGCTGAGGTTAGCTCAGAGGTGAAATCCTACAGAGTCCGTGTTCAGACGCCAGCAGATTAATCTCATCTCATATCTCATACAACTCCAATAGGAACTAAATAAATCTGCACAAAATGAGCAAACACATCATTGAAAATTTAAGCCTAGTTTGGATACGAGCAGCTGGAAGGATAAATCGTGCAGACAGAGCTGGAAGTCACTGAGGTGAACTTTAGCTGAGCTCTGGCTGCGGCCCGAAACCTGATGAGGTGAGTGATGAAGACCTCGTCTCTCACTCTCGGCTCACTCATCAGTGTTTTTGTTTTCCTGCTCACATTTGGCATTTCTCACGTCTTGTACAAAAATTTGTTTGACTTGTTGCTAATGTTGGACCGTGACATGGCAGAATGATGCATGAGCTGAGTTTGACGCCTGAAGGATGTTTCACATTGATTTGCTGACATTTCTTTGTGCAGCTCTGGACATCTGCTTGATACTCAATCATGATCAGGTCTGCGACCAAGTAAGTGTGATGCAGAAACAAGGCCATGTCCAGAAGAAAGCCCCCCCCCACCCCCAGTTCACATTGGCCAACCCAAGTGTCACCACGTTATCCTAAATTATGATTAACGATCTGCTCGTTGAGGGGCAGATTTTATTTCTGTGTGTTGGAGTAGAAGTAATAAAAGGATAATAAAAAGAAAACTTTATTCATCCCACCCTGCTCACTTGAACCCCCCTTTAAAAATGTCAGCCACAGTCTTCTGTGTAGACTATCTAAGCCTTCAGTGCACATGCACTTAGGACAACAGATATTGATTATTGATTGACAAAATGGATATTGATCACCTGTTATGGCTGTCTGTTGTGCAGAGAAAGAAACAGAAAACCAGAGGGGTATGGGTTTGCGAAATCCTTCAAAGAGGAGAGTTAGGAGAACCCAGAGCCCTGGTTAGAAGAGTTGTTGTAACAGTTTGTGGAAGTTTTGAGACTGGACCCAAAATGCAGAAACTGTCAAATAATAAGAAAGTCATTCCACTGATATCGTCCGTCGTCGTGGTAGTTGTGATGTCTCTCTGCCATATAGAGCGATTTGTAAAACTGTGTCTTTACTGCTTATCTTTGGAGTTATTGTTCTTGGTGTGGATGGCCCTTAGAAAAAAGATTTTAAAAAATAAATAAATTGCAAAATAAGTAAACTAAGATTTGCCTGATATCAGCCAGAAATGTCGACTTGTTACCCTCAGTTTCTGTAAACTCCGTCAGCTGAACTTATGTGGCCAATTCAAAGGTCTGGTCCAAGGCGACTGTAAGGGTCTTCATTGTTGTCAAAGTTGAGATTATGTGTCAGAATCTTGATTTGTTTTGATTTTACCTGCCTTAAGTCAAAACCAATAGACCCACACTGAAACCAGCTTGACCGGATTAGTCATGATGGCAAAATTAGAGCTTCAATCCACCCACATGTTGCTTCACATCAGCAGCACAAAACATAAATATCTGATTCACTCCTCTGGGAATTCTGCTGGATACCTTCGATTCTGAGAAGAAAACCTGCAGCTGTGCTGAATTTTTGCTCGTGAAATTGCTTTTTCATACTTGACAGCTTTTTAAGCTCTGGGACTTATAAAAAGATCACTTGAACCATCCACCTCTGCACCTTTAAACACTTTAACTTTTGCATCTAAATTTGTCTCTGAGCTTTCAGACGTTCTGCTCGACTGATTTTTTAAGAAAAGGGCTTTCACTCAAAGCTTGATGCTTTAACCTTTTATAGCACCTGTTAGACTCACTGAGTGTGTGAGGTAAGTGCTCTAAAGGCTCACCTTGTTGATATATTGGTTTTCAGAAAGTACTTCAAATTCACGTCAGGATCTGAACCTGTAACCTCGACACCTGTCCACACTTAACACCTGATCCACTGGGTCATTTTCTTCCAGATTTTTTAGCTTTTGTCTGTCTGTTATCTTTTAAAATGTCAGCTGACGTACATGTGGTCTTCATAACTTGAACACCTTATGGAGCTTTTTTTCTTTCCAGTGCTGGAGATTAAAGATTTTGGTCTCTTGATCCTTTTATTTCTGTCTGAAAGCTTTAATTAAATGACATTTTTCATCAAACTGTATGGTTGTGTTTCTGCATATCAGAGTGTAGCACTTCACCCAATGCAGCTACTGTTCAGAGAGGAACGGTTCATCAGGGATGTGGATGGTCAGACTACTTAAACAACATTTATCTGGGATGGTATCTCATCAGATAGTTTTGGCTCCCTCCTTAAACAGCTTCGGATATTTCAGATTTCAAACCTTGGCCGAGGTTACACAAAAAACAGGCTTTACTTTGAACGTGCAAAAGTGTGAAAAATGTGATATGAAAATGGAAGTATCAGCACAATGTGAAGACCAAGAATATTCAAAAGGTTTTCTAAGTGAAGCAGCAACAAGCAGAGAAAGGTGTTTCAACTCACTAACTCATCAACTCCAGCCTGTTCAACGCAAAACACGTCGGCCTATATGAGCTGAATAAAGAGGGAATGATGGCTTGGCAAGAAAATGGAATATTTCCAAGTGTTTCTGGTCACAAAGTGGGTATTTTTGGGGAAACAAAACCAGGTGTGTTAACATGGAGATTTTAGGAAGTTTACCAGCCATGTTCCTGGCACAAAACCCATGAATGTTAAGCCAAAACATCTTTTTTCCTAATCAACCCGAACAAACATAATCCAAGCAGCTTTGGGCGTAAGCTGAAGCAGACAAAAGCAGTTCCGACATACCTGTGGTCCGCAGAACCTGCCAGCATCAGTTTGCTCGTGGTTGGGTTGGGTCATAACGCCTCGAGGCAGCATAGGCCTTGTTCAGACTCCAGGGGATATGATTTGTTTCTCACATCAGGTTTTTAAGACTGTGAAGAGTGTTCGCGTCGTCATTTGCAAGTAATCAAATGAGATTTGTTGTGTTCAGACATCATTGCTCTGTGGGTTACCATGGTAACAAGGCAGGCATCAGAACGTGTGCTGATGATGCGGCTTTACAATGCAGAAGTAAAAATGGAAAAATGGAAATACATCATCTTGCCATCCAAATGATTGTACCGTCAAGTTGTGGTACCGAAGTTCTCTGCCACACCAGACGGACTCAGTGCCAGAAGAGACTGATGAACATTTCGATGTTTCGTATTGTAGTAATGGTGCCATTTCTCAGGCAGTGTGGCTTTCTGGTACCCCTTCTTGGCCGTCAAGTCACTCCTTTCAGGCGCCTAGTATCCATGGAGGGAAGCAAAAGACACTCTGATTGCCGACCAAAGACAGGCCATAACGAATATATGGAAAAGGATGTCACGAAAACCAATATTTAGGTACCAAGTTGATACCAACGGTGAAAAAATACAATGGTATCTGTTTTGCATGATTTTGCCTTCAGTGGGCTTTAACAAATTCTTAAGGAACTGACGGGGGCGGTATATAATTTACAAGTGCTCAAGTCTGCGCTGAAGAAGAGCGCCTACCAGCCAGTAAACAAACACGCGTGAAAGCTGGCTAACGTTGCTCCTTGTGCTCCACCTCGGCGAGTCCAGAACGAGTCGTCTTTGGAGGTACTTTACGTTCGAGGCGGATGCAAACAGTGCCACTGAAGTTTCCAGATGAATGTGGGTAACACCTCCGACTTAGTAAAGCACGTCAAAGGCACACATCCTGAGTAATACAAAGACACATTACATTATTTCAGTCCGAGACAGCTGATTGTTGAGTTCCCATCAGCTTATGAATTCTACGACATCTGTAGTGCCCAGTGCTGTGTTTGTAACTACCGTTCAGTATGTCAGTCATCTGCATCATTTGAAGACTGAAGAGATTTTTAACGTGTGTATGTGTGTTGACAGCTGCATAACATATGACATTTGTAGAGGCTAAATAGGTTCAGTTTGTAGTTCTCGTCATGGTGCCAAATATCCTCTGTCCTGCTCCTGTTGATCTGACTTCTGGTCCGATGCCGAGGGCTGCGACCATGAAGTCAAGCGAAATGCGACCTGCACGAGTGTTTTATTTTGGAAACTGACAGGATTTCCCTCTCAGTCTGCTCTGCGCAACTTGACGGGGCAACAGCAACCGACATATTCTCTGCAGGGAGCCGCCTCTGGGATTATCAAAGAAATTTACTTTTTGTGTTCATTGACTCCCAGTCTGCACATTCTGGTAAGAATCGCTTTCCGTTGTTAACTTGTTGAACTATGCAGTGACTTCTGTATGTTTTTGCTTTTGCTGCGCACTTTTGTGTCTTCACAGTTGTTACAGCCGCTGCTCTTTCCACCTTTACTGTGTGTGTGTGTGTGTGATCCTGGTAATGTCTCCTCTGTCTGCAAAGCTACCTGCACAGCCCCAGGATCCAGCTGCTCCGCCTCCTTTTATTGGTCTGGCCTCCAGTGTTCCTGACCGCCCGGTCCACAGCTTACCTGCTTCCTGATTGGTGCGGCACCTGTGCAGTGGGCCAATCCCAGCCGCCCAATTAAGTCCACTTCTACAAAAAGCCCTGCCAGCTTGTCAGTGTTGGTGGCAGCTCGCCTCTTTGTTGGAGAATGTTGCAGACTTGTTAGAAAGCAGAGTGTAGCTTTGCTCCGTGAAATGTGTGTTTTTGCTCATTAAAAGAAGCCTTGAAGTGTGGCCGGGCCTTAGATCTTAAATGTTTAACTGCTTCTGCTAACCTCCCTCACACTTAGGCATTTTATCCTGGATCCTGTAGGTGCAGGGGTGCTGTTTCTCTTGTTTGGGTTTTGGTTTAGTCAGGGAACTCAGGGAACTCTTTTTGTTATAATCTGTTTTTGATTTAAACAGCACCCACCGGCCCTCTTCCTTGGTTTGTTTGAGTCGTTATTAACCGCTATCCTTTATTCCAAGTTGCAATAAACTACTTTATCCTTTTTATCACCTGGGTTTTGTGTTTCTTCTCTTTCCCCTGCGAGCGTGGTTGTAACAACAGTCCTTATGTCGTGATGATGTATACAGTAGTGTGCTTTTGTGTTTTCAAATGTAACTTAAAAAGGACGTCCTTGTAAATAGAGCTTGCTCTCAATAGCCTCAATGTTAAAACAGGCTAAAGGTTAAAGTAAAAAAATTACTTAAGAATTTCCCTGAAATGCAAAATAATGGAATTTTAAACATGCAATTAAAAACTTGTTTAATCACGATTAACTACGGAAAATATGAGATGAATCGTGATGAAGAAAATTATTGTTTGACAGCCCTTTTTTTAACATGTCACCTGTTTAATGTTCCTCTAGTTGCTGAAATTGAAAATGTGCAGTTCTTCAAATAAAATCCAGATGTCATAATAATGTCTTATTATAAGAACCACCAAGTGTGTGAGTTAAGTGCACTAGATGCTTATTTGTAGACTTTTGTCAACATATTGGCTCTCAGAAAGTATTTTAAATCTGAGGCAGTTTTTAAGTCAAAACCTCGACACCTGAACGCATTTGACGACTGATCCTCTGAGCGTTCGATTCTGACAATGTCTTCAACGTTTTAACCATGAAAGTTTTCAGTCAGACTGACGATCAAGGAAAGGCTGCAAAAAAAAGACTGGTGTTTCAGTTAGAAACGACGTATCTCCTCGTTCACCTCCACAGGTTTGTAACCATGCAGCTGGGAGCTTTTGATCTTTTCAGTGTCAGGGTCCAAAAGACGTGAGAAGACAAAGACATTCAAAGCAGAACTAAGTTAGCTTTGTGTTTTTATTAAACCCAGTGCAGAGTTCAGAGGACAAAATTGCAGTCCTGATTTTCCACCAGTCAACAGTTTCTGGACATCGCTGACAAACTCGCCCCCGTGAGTTTTGATGGCTATGCATGAACTGTTCACAGATGTAATCTGAACATGACCAAGACACACCGGACAGATCTAACATGCTGAATATCTGAACCTGTTGCTACAGCCAATGAGAGCGCAGGACACAGGGGAGGGGTTACACACAACACAAACAACCATGGCACATCCTTTTCCTTTTTTCTGTTTTTGCTGCATATCAGTGCACAAACTACATGGACTGCAAGTTTCTTACACACATCGATTTTAAAAAGGAAAAAACGACCTGTGACCCGTCTCGCATGTGTTTTCATGACAAAATGCAGTTTAGACACCGGGCAGACTTGTTGGAGGTGAGTCAAGATGAAAGATATTGTGATGTGTGGCCCCCTGTCCCCAATCAATCATGTGCAGTGAGCAGACGACGATGTAAAACACACAGTTATGAGGCAGAAAACTGTTAAGTGTAAACTGTACAGCAGCTCAAAGATGCTGAGAGTCTTGTGTTGCTGCTTTAAAGCACAGGGTGGTCACAGCAGGTCAACCCCCTGTCCTGTGTACATACCAACTATAAGCAACATTTGACTATGCAGTGTTTGCACCAGAAAAAGGACTTTATTACAAAATGTCTGTATGTGCATCTAAAACTACACCCTGAGGCTCCTGTACACCATTTTTCCACAGTGCACAGAGGACCAGAAATGGCTCACATCTGGAAAAAATAAATAAAAAATCTAGGGATTGTGGCAAAACACTCGTGCAATCATCCCAGAAAAAAAGCTTTTGTTAAATGTTTAAATGTCACTCAGAATGTTTTAGCACATCAAAAACCTTCAAGTTGAGCCATCAGTGTAAAGAGAAGACTTTTTTTGTAGGAATGCAAATCAAAAGTAGAGAAAATTCCTTTAGTGGGGAACATATGCCGAGTATACCTGAAGGTACCAACACAAAGCAGCTTCTCACTTCTTGCATTATATTAACAAATATTCATGTTTTCCTTACTGCATGTTAAGGTGTCTCCGTGATCCTTCATGAAGCAGCTCTTCTTACGTCTGGAGCATTTCTGTGCAGCATCAGCAGGTGATTTTCTCTGAGCTCTGTCATCTCATCCATCATCTGGATTTAACTCTCCTTCACTCACAGGATGAGCCTGTGTGACTGTGCCAGTTGCAGACCTCATCCAAGCAGCAAGGGGTTAATTAAATGCAGTTTGCAAGTGAAAGTTAAAGCGGGAATTGACCCTGTGCTGTCATGTCCATGAATCTGGATCTCTGCAAGTGTAACAGTTGTGAAATGGTTGCTTATAGACTGAAGGATGGCCACACCATGGACCTGAGCTCGTTCATTTATTCTGCAAAAGGCAGCACAGGGCGGAGTCAGGAAACACACAGCTGCAGGTAGGAACGGTCTGCCTCCTGCGGTGGGCAACAAAATACACACACGGGAAACATCACATAAAACCGAAAACTACAGCCGTTCTTTTACGATAAAACTCGTGGAAAATACGGCAAAACACTAATAAAAGGCTGTCGTTACATTAGCGCACAGTTTCAATCAGATGACATGACGGTTTAAACGCATATTTTCATGATTTTTAAAACCTAAAGTTGAATTCATGCACGCTGCATGACGTCACTCTCCGCAGAGTGTAATCTGACGTTAATTAACTCTTAATAATTTACCTTCATACTTTACCGACTTATTCACATTTATGTTAAACAGCCAACTACTGGAGTTAACTATGATGACGTCACAGTTTGAGTTACGTAACGTTAACTAGTTGTGCCGTATCCTGGTAATGTTACCTACATGCTAATGGCTGCTAAAACACATCTTCTTTCAAAATAATTCGTCGTAATTCGCCCTGAAACTTCACTTTAAACGTCGAAACATCAACAACAACATTAACACCGTTAAGTTACACGGTTGTGTTCTGTTTCGAGTGACGTGAACGTTGTGTTTGTTTGTTTGTTGTTTTGTCACTCGGCTAGCTTTCCGAGCTAAGATGTGCTAACTCCATCAGGCGGCACACAAGAGCTTAGCAAGCTAACCTCTGTGTGTGTGTGTGTGTGTGTGTGCG
>JAQLOL010014629.1:0-10742 GCA_029783665.1 Naso thynnoides
CACTATTTGCCGAACACTGAAAACATATGCAGCAGCAATTTATGCTTATTTTCCAAGATGAATATATGTGTAATTTCCGACTTTAACGCTGTTCATTGTTCAATTCATTTTCTACAATTCAGAGTAACGTTTTTTTCCCCGAGTTGTCTTGAACACAGAATCAACTGCTGCTAGATCTCAACCACTATGTGTGCCCATAGTTACGGTTGCTAACGTAGGATTGGACAGTAGCAGTTTGAGGGAGGGGCCTGGCAAGTTTTTTTTGTGTTTTTTTTTTCTTTTTCTGAATCATAGTCAAACGCCGGAGATCCGGCATGGTGCCGGAAGACTTTAAGCCCTGTATGCACCTTAATAAAGCTGCCTCATCTTAAAACAACTTCTCTCGTTGCTCTTAATAAATTACGTTTTATCCTTGCACTTACTCAGAATCTTGTTTTACTTCTGCTGTACTCAGGTTTCTCTTAGGCTACATCTACACGGCTGCGTCTTAAATTAAAGGCACAGCAGAATTGCTACTTTAGAGGCTTGTATCCTCACTAACCATAGAAGATATGTTTTATTTTTAATTCTTGGTGTCTCGTTGTGGTCAGGCAAAAACAGAGGAGTTTGGAGACGCGGGCACAGCCACCCTTTGAGATTGGTCACGCTGCAGTCCTGTGACTATTTTGCAGAAGAAAACAAAACTGTACATATTGTGCATGACTCTATGAGCATTGACTACCAGACAAAATCTCAACACGGGTAACGAATCATAGGAGTTGCTGACTTTGTTGTCTCTGCTAGCAGCTATTGTGCACTTAAATTTTGCATTTTATCATGCCACTACTGCATACATGCACAGGAGGACGTTATTCAGCAAACTGTGATAATTCCCTAATCAGCAGCACTATCAGCCCTACATTGATTGGTAAAACTTTATTTATATTTATATAGTTGTGGTTCCAGAGGAATAGCGAGAAAATTTTCGCATGTTGATCCAGATTGGCCCTGATCGACCTGACTAATAAACTGTGTCCGCATGTGAAAGGAAGACAACAATGCACATGCTTGTGGATGTTTTCACAAAAGGGGACCTGCACATTGTAATAACATTACTTAAGTGACAAGGGAAGACTCTAGAAAAACACCAATACCTTTGTATTAACTTGACAAGTTGTTTCTGTCATCATCAGACAAGTTTGTAAGGCGATCATCATCTTCCTAGGGCCAAATTAACATAACATCCAAACACTGCACAGAGCCCGCGGTAAAAAAGTTAATCATTGGTGAATTAACACACAATGCCTGGGGGTTATTGACTGCACATTAACCTCGAAGTGAAATAACAACTCACTAATTTCCAGTGACTAGATGATAGAAAGGGGAAATTCTATGAACGAACAGGTGCTGTGTGACAATGAGTGGTCATATGATAAGCGTGTAGTTTGGCTTGAGAAAAGAGCTGCTACAGAGCTAACATTGTGCATTAATTTAAGATAGAGTCTTAAATCTAAGACGCAGCAATGTAGACATGACCTTAGATTAGACAGACTAAGATATACTTTAAGGATCCCGTATTGTGAAATTCACATTACAGCAGCAGGTTGTTTTGTCATTGCACAGCATCACACACAGTAGATTAACATTAAAATAACATACTGTCCAAAAGAATATATCAAAAATGTGCAATATAAGCATAATGGACTACAGGAATATACTAAGAATAGACATGTCTTTAAACTGCCTAGAACTGTGTAGTTAATAACTACTATAAGGCTCGTAGGTCTCAAACACCCAAACAAACTACTTTTTTTTTTTTGGTACCAAGTATTTTATTTTTCAGATAGCAAAAAGTGCAATATAAAACTGGAATATAAATTGTCTGGATTTCCCTGGACTGGCATGCTGTCACCTATGAAAAAGCAAATGATTGTGGGATCACCAAAACCTATCGACTGAGTAACTGAATTTAGATTCCCACATGCCATTACTAGCTCCATCTTCTTATTTTCAATATTTACACTATATTTTATTTACTATAAGTCATCCTTTTCAGTTTATGTGTTATTAACTTTACTTCATTTACTTCCATTAGTCTCACTGTAATGGAGATGATCTCTTGAATGTGAATGACATGGGCGCCCTCTGCTGCACCTTTTGGGCCTGGCAGGCACAGTGCTGACAGACTGAGAGCCAAGTCTGAAGTGATGCAGACACAGCAGGGCAGGACGTCAAATCATATGAGTGTCAATTTGATGTTTTCATGAATTTTGTGGACAATTTTAAGTCCCAAAATTCACAAAGACAAGCTGCAAGCTTGTCAATGTCTCCTTCAGAAGCCTGAAGCCAGAGTGTTTCTTCTCGGCCTCTGAACATGAACAGTTACGACGATGAACAGGAAGGATTTACTGACCGACTTTGAAGTTGGTCATCTCCAGCATGGGGCAGGTGAACAGCCGGGGAAACACCATGTACATCCCCCTCAGCTATCTGGACGTTCTGGATCTCTTCACCTTCAGCACAACCTGAACACAGCAGTCTGTTAGAACAGTAGCAGCTCAGACAGGTTCAGCCAATTTTCTCTCAGCATGTACATCCCACACGACTCCACTCACACCAGCTGCAGCTCAATACTCTTGACAGAAACATCTCAGTTCTCCATTGAAAAATCATGACAATGCAGGCAGCTGAGCTACAGAAAGCTCCGCTTCTGCGATAGAGGAGGCAGTTAATGTCGTATTGAGCTTACTTTCACTTGCCCAATGGGCAACTACATGTCACGTGTTACCTGCCTGAAAACAAAGTTTACTTGCCCCAGGTAAATTCGGCAAGCGTTAATGTCGAGCCTTGTATGTGGGGAATGCAGGGGCATGCTACCCTGGAAGAAAATTTGTGCATTTCAAAGTTAAATGCATCAATCTGGTGCATCCTGACAGCAAAATTAGGAGGCTAAATCTATTACAAACTTTGTGCTCTTGTAAACTAATTTATATTATTACACATAAGGTGCCAAACATTTCACAGTGAACGTCAATAATTACATTTATTTTTAAAAAATGTCAACATTTGATGGTTCCACCTTCTTCAATGTTAGGATTAGCTGCTTTTTTTGGTCATTTATGGCAGTAAGTGAAGAGTCTTGGGCTTCTGCACTGTTGGCTGGACAAAAGAAGCAGTTTGAAGACGTTACTTTGGCCTCTGGGAAGTAGTGATGAACATTTTCACATTTTTTTAACACTGCATGAACTTAAAGATTATTAGCCTCCCCTGTTGAATATCAGTTTACAGCATCCTTTTCAGGTCTGGACGCGACCTCGCAATTCCACTGCAATCAAACATATGAAAAGTTATGCAAGTTTCAGAAGTAAAGTTAATTCATATTTCAGGAAATAAGTTCATTCATATGTTTGAGTTAATTTGCTAAAAATATATTTAAAAGTGTACACAATTAACTATTTACATATTTAAGTTTACAGAATTATTATTGACATATTTACACATTTAACTATTTAAATTTCATTGTCACAGCTCAATCTCTTCCATTTACCTGTCTAAGTCCTGCTAGCTCCTGATCGGATAGTTCAAAGATATGTGAATAGGAAAAAGGAAGTGAAATAGTTGTTATGAAGCTGCTGTGCATGGAGAACAATAAAGCACTGCTGAAGGAATTACTTGTCTCATTCTACACAGTTGTCCAGTTATCACAGACGAACCCTCATGTTACAGTTACAACTATGTCCTTACTCATTATCTCAGACTCAGGGTTGTCAGGTGTTCGTGTTGCTGGTGCCCTCTTACTTGAGCACCAAACATGCCGAGGTTCTGCCAGTAAGCTGTTTTCAGCTGAGGGGATCGTGGCAGATCGAGCAGTGCCATGGGAACATTTCAGAATCTTCATCAGTCTCATGTTGAGCAGCAAGCCAGTGACAGGAAGTGACCACAAAAAAAGCATGAACATCACCGCAAGGTTTAGGTTTTATTTGCTAATCAATAGTTGCCCAAGCATACATAGTGCACATGCAAAGGGCCCTTTTATCCCAGGAAAAATTTCCCATCATCCAAAACCAATTTTTCATCATCCCTCAGACGATGGGATGCTGTTGGTCTTGAGCCCTGACCTGTATGCATACAGCCAGAGGGAGAGGCCGTCTGACTGGGAATGAAGAGACTTGCTTTGCTAAGATCGTTAAACATCTCTAACATTATTAACAAATATTTTTATTTCATTTTAAGACAGAGGCAGTAAAGGGAAATACTAAAAATGAACTCACAGCTTCTGCTCAGGTCTCTGGTCAGTGGGGAGTGCTTCACATCACAGTGGAGCGAGTACTGAGGAGACAAACAAACCATTACTAAACAGAAAAATTCCATTTCAAAAGCATTTAGCTGCAAAAATCTGATACATTAACCATATCTTTGTTACTGTGATGCTTTTATCCACATGCTTTTCATTGTTGGCGCTTGGAAACAGTTTGTGTAGTAGGTTACTTACACACACACACATACACACCAACATTGTGTGGGACATCACACTCCTAAATTAAAATAAATATGTAAGGATACCTTCATTACATTGCAGTAACATTTCTGTGCCGTAAATAATGGCACTCAAACCGCATGTTAAAATTTATATCTATTATTATTGAATTTACAAAGCCTCATAACAGTGGCATTCATCAAGTGTGATCTGCATGTAACCTGACTTCTTTGAGGCTTCTCGCTGTTATTGTAGCATTTAGGTTTTCATTTCACATGAAATCAGGGGAGAGCGCGAACGCAGTCCCCCACTACCAGAAATTATGCAGTCGAGATTCCCACATTTGGGGAATTCGCAGAGGTCAACCCAGTCGGAGTGCAATGACTGAGCCTCGCCCTGGGTGAACCACCTTCTTGATCATGGTATCTCCCCTGCCAGGTAAGTATGAGTTGTACAGCTCACAGACGAGGGGATCTTTCACAGACCAACCAAGCTTTTTTGTGGTGCTGACAAATTAGAAATTACACAAACCACAGACAGGCATTCAATTTGCATGAATTTTATTTTAATTCTTACAAAAAAGTTTTGGGTTAAGGCTAAAGTTATTTATATTTTATTTGATGTCTGTGATATTTCCCAACATGCAATGCTGTATTCCCCACACCAGCTGAGAACCTAAAATCATCAATAGTGTCTATTTTTACCTCCAACAAAGGAGTAAAAGTCCAACAGGAAGTTCAAGTGAGCCAAAGCTGAATCATACTGTTATCAAAGGTTTGATCCACATTTTAGATTCACAGAAAAGAATAAAATATAACTGGAGCCACGTTTTTTTCCCTCTCATTTCATCTGCTTCCTGTCCCTTTGTTTACTGCTGGGGGGCGCCTGGCATTCTTGCTGCTGCTGCTGCCACCTAGTGCCCTGGAGTACATACAACATTTTTCCTCTAGGATTTACACACAGCGGCTGTGTAGTACAACACAAACTTTTCCAAAGCACCAAGAGAAAAAGGTTAGAAAACAGAACTTAAGTACAAACACTGGATCTCTCACCATAGGCAGAATCCAAAGAACACTGGAGCACTCAGATTGCACATGGGGAGATTTATTCAGGTGCACCTACAAAAAAATCTCTTATAAAGCTATCTTAGTGCTCAAGTATGTTCTTTAGACTCTGCCTATTGTAAGGGATCAACTGTATTATTTTTCACTGTCCAAGGTCCTACCTGTGAGCACCGACTGCCATCAGTGGAGGGACTGAAGTGCAACAGACTCCCTCATCTTTAAGTACACACATGTAGTGTTTATCAGGCTGTGAAACAACAGAGAAAACTGTACAGTCAGGGCTTTGGTTTTCCAAGGATGAGTACAAATGGAGAGCAATGACAACTTACAACACAGATCCAAACCAATCCAACAGCACAAAAGTTTGGAACAGATACTTTCAGCATTCTGTCAAATATAGAGATCACCTCCATTATTTTAAGAGATGCATGCACATAACCTATCAAATCTTTGAAGCCCTTTTCTCAAAAAACAAGAAGTACAAACATTACAGTTTATCCCAACAAGCAAACAAACTTGTCAAGTAGGCTACAGGAAGCCACAGTAGAATCTTTATGATGCCATCAATCCATGATTTTAGAAAATAAGAGGGGGGTGCACATCTAAACTTAACTAAATATGTTAGAATACATCAATTAATTCACAGTAGTTTTTCTGTGTTACAAAGTGGCACTCAGTGGTATACTAGACACTGATTTTCATTTAACTTACAAAGCCACAACAGCCCCTGTGAAATCCATTAACTGCTTTGATAAAAGGGAGCAGCTATTCCAAGCGAGGGACATACTGAAACATTCCTCTAACTTACTTAACTCAGTAGCCATCACTACAAAACATGCATAAATAATATGCAACCTACAGAGGCAACTTTTTCGTACTAATAGTTTTATTATTGAACAAAGGTAGGGGGGTGCACCGTTCCTGGAGGTACTGCAATACCAGGTCGATGCGTGGAGTGGACGGAGCAAGCCCCTATTCCATCTCCCTGTTCCAAAAATCAATTTAATATATGGTCCCCGGGTAGGGGACGTATCAGATATTAAACTGATAAGAACAGATACTACACTTGATCTTAGCCAAAAGGCCGAGAAGCGATACCGGAAAAAGTGGCGGAGGGGAGGTACAGATTATCCGCACAGTCAGTCTCATTCACGGTTTTAGACTTCGACTTAAACCTGTAGGGTCGCCTTATACATAAACACACGGCACCAATGTACAACCGAAACAATCTAACACTGCTGCTGTTATTTTGCTATATTTGTAATAAATTACGGTTCGCTGATGCTACTTCTTCCGTTATCGTAGACACGTGCTAGCTCTAGACCAATAGGAAATCCAAGAGTACATACTGCTTAAATTGCATCAAATAACCCTTTACAAACACATAATACTATATTTAAATATTTATACATGCATCTGTGCTCATACGTTTAACTTAACGACGTGTAACAATCTTACACGGCTGAGGGAAACAATGTTTTTACACACACTCACACGACATTCACTTCCCACAACAAATAACGCTCCTCTAGTGGTCAAGAGAGGTAACTGCACTAGTCATGGCCACGTTCTCAAATATGGAGATGAAAACCATGCAAAGAATTTATTAGTTGTAATTCACCGACGACACATTTCTCTTATCCTCCGCATCCAGCCTGTTTATTTGAAACGTCATTTACGTACCACCAGCTACCTTATGACGCCTAAATATAAATTCACGGTGACAACTAAAGCTGCTTGCAGAGAAAAGTAAGCTTGAAATGTTTTGCACGGAGTCCCACAGCCTTCACACAAACGGGGCAAAGATGGCTGTGGTCCTCGGCGGCGTCCCCAAATTAACGTTACCACACGCAGCTCGGCCGACATTCAAATTATATTTTACACTGTACTGGCCCACTAAGTAATGATGAATAAGTTCACATAAAGATACTCTACTGGGACAAAATTGTTTTTGTCTTCAGTGACGTTACGTTAATGAAGGAGCCATTAATGTTAACTTGAGGAGAAGCGAACATGGACGCCGAGTAAACCCCGCTGATATGGCGGCTGGGGGTCGGTCTGGACAGACTTACCTGTAAACCGAGCATGTCACCTTCACCTGCCAGTCCCACTCCGACAAAAACGTTAAGTGCTCACACGACTTCGTTTTCACTGTAACGTTGCCAAAAAAGAGAAAAGTTTGGCATAAAAATTTATCTTGGCCTGCTGTCTCGCGTTGGCCGTTAACGTTAGCTTAACCTGTACCTGAACGTAGCGTCAGCTAACTTTGGCTAACTGTAAGTCGAGTAAATCCTCGTCGGCTGCGATGAAATACCCCAAAAACAGCACACACCACTTTGACTTCCCCTACAAATTCGAACGGTTGACAAAATATTCCATCTTCAAAAATGAGAAGTCAGTAAAATGGCGTCGTTGTCGGAGAAGCTTCACCTTCGTACGCTTGACAAAATGTCGGACCGTGCGCTTCCCAACGTGCGCTTGACCGTGTGCAAAATGACGTAAGCTTGACCCCAAATGTTCAGCGTCAGCCAACTAAGTTACACGGAGTTCAGCATTTAGTTGTAAAATTATACTTACGAAAGCATAAAGAAGACACTGTGCTACCTTAACGGTCAATTTTGTCTTCTTTGCACAAAGTGAACTAATGACGTTGAAGTTCTTTTTCTTTTAAATTGAAAATACACGTTCACCTAATTAACTTTAAATGTGCAAAGGCACTAGCAAAGCTAAAGTTTTTAACATTTTTCGTCCAATTTCCTCATGTTGCATAGCCTAACGTTACAAAGATACGTTTGTATCCTTTCATTTTTTTATTGTCTTGAAAAATCTGGTTTCTGATTTGGTTTTAAATGAAGAGCTGTTTTAGCTTTCTTACGAGAAACATGTTTCTGCACCTGTTAAAATTAATCATATTCATCCAGATCTTGTATTTGAAATATGCATTTCAATTGCTTTGGAATATTTTGACAGGGCTGAAAATTTATTTTATAAACTACTTGCTGTACATTTCTGAAAACAAAAATTCATGCAAATACATGAAAAACAAAATTAGACGCATTGAGAGGGATTTTGTAAACCAACACTACTCACCATATGTCTGTAATTAAATTTATGTCTTTTCTGGAATGCAATAATTACGAAAATGTCTCTTAGAGTATAGAATGTAAACTTTTTGAAAGCCAGTCCATGGGCAAAGTCAGGATTATCACTAACTGGTACCACTGGCCTGAAAATGATTGATTTTATCACAAAGAACTTCAAAAAACACAAAGTTTGGATTCTGTGACACACAAAAAAACAAGTCTGTTTGTATTACTTACATGATCAGAGATGATACTTTTAAATAAACAAAATGTCATGTTTAAAAAAAAAATGAGGCAAACAATCTGGATCCACTGTTACCAGCATGATTTCTTCTTCCTGCTTTAAAGCAGCTGTGGCATTACTGAGGTGAATCTGCACGGAGGCAGAGTCGAGTCCTGTGTGATGTTGTAGGAAACTGACGGAGGCAGACAGCAGCGACTTCTCTCAGTGCTGATGTGACATTCAGACTCTGCAGAGCTTCAAAGGAAAGTTCTCTGTGATCAGGTGATCATCACTGAGCACGATGACAACGTTGACTTCAAACTCTAAAAGGACACAAACAAACACACGAGGAGAAAAGTTCTTCTCACTTTATAAATATCTGAAATATCATGGATTATTTGGGCTGGACTCCACACACTTTGGAAAACGTATTAGAGAGATACAATTTTACGAAGCTGGCGCACTAAACATATGAAAACTAAACCTTTTTTAAAAACTGAAGCTAAACTAAAACTAATAAACATACTGAAAAATAAAACTGAAGTACAATGAATTCTAAAAGATTAACTGGAATAAAAAAATAAATAAAATATTTAAAACTGTAGAAAACTATTAGAATCGTGTGGAAACACAGAAACACATGAAACACAGTTTTAGTCTAGTACAGGCCTATTCAAATGGTGGCCTATGGGCCACATATGGCCCAGAGGCAACCCACAAGCAGCCCAGCCAGACAGGCAGAGAAAAACTAACTGCTCCAGAAATTCTTAAAGACCTTCAATGCAATACTCCCTGTAGCCTGGCAACATTCAACCCTCATTACAGGGCCTTGTTGTGAAAATGTGTGTCTAATAGAAGTGGTAGTAGTCCTATAATATACCTCTTAAAATAAGTCTTTCTCAACCCTCAAATGTAAAACTGACAGTGAAAACCATTGGTTTATACCTACCAGGACCGACAAATACCTGTTTATTTTACAGCCAAATCTGAATGTCAAACCATTGTGTTTGATCTGCAGTGAGTGCATTGCGGTATTTTGAAGGCGAACCAAGAGTAGCGTAGCTTGTTTTTCATTACATTCTTTGTGAAAGTGTCTTCTCATGCAAACTGGCTTATAAGGCCCCTAAACATGAACAGTCACAATAATGAACAAGAAGCATTTACTGACCGACTTTGAAGTTGGTCGTCTCCAGCGTGGGACAGGTGAACAGCCGGGGAAACACCATGTAGATGGGAATGGCAAGGCCATGGCAGACGTCCCCCTCAGCTATCTGGATGTTCTGGATCTCTGTGGCGTCTCTGGCGTAACCTTCAGCACAACCTGAACACAGCAAACTGTTAGAACACCCGCAGCTCAGACAGATTGAGCCAATTATCTCACAGCATGTACGTACCACACGTCTCCACTCGCACCAGCTGCAGCTCAATACTCTTGATGGGAACGTCCGAGTTATCCACCACCACCTCTCCAGTCAGCGGCTGGCTGATCACACAGTTGGTAGCGTCTAAATGGCCTCTGATCAGAAACTTTGGCAGTGAACTCCTCTGAAGACACAAAGTTTCTGTCAGTGCAGCTTCAGGCAACACAACAAAAGGAGAGAAAATAAAGTTTTGCTCACATCGCGGACGTTCTGCATGGTGTCTGGAGTGATGGTGAAGTTCACTGGCGTTGGGACAACTTTGGCTTTCTGAGGCTGAAAAACAAACAACAGATTCAACACAGCGGACATCTGAGCTTGTAAAGAGGTTTCAGCATCATGCACCTTCAGAAAACATAACTTCAGACTGATGTGCAGACTGCAAGAAAAAACCTCAGTGAGACTTTGTTCCAGACTGAAAACCTGAGGATGCAAAAACTACACAACTGTTCTCAGACCAAATTTAATTGTTATTTAATGGCAAACTGCTTTAAAATA
>JAQLOL010014630.1:0-10735 GCA_029783665.1 Naso thynnoides
TTTTTGTTTGCTCTGGTTTGAGTCCTTCAATATTGTCTTTCTTTTTCTTCACACTTTCAACCCATATATAGTATATTTTTTAATACTGTACAGAGACAGCTAAAATATTTAATCCATATATCATTCTGACAACATACAGTAGCTTTTACATGCTACTTTTACAGCTTCCACTCATCTGGCTACAGGGATTTGCTCCTGCTCAGACAAAACAGTATTACTGAGGTCCAGCACTCATGTTGAATGACCTACTGTCTGCTGCTCCAGTTTATCCCAAAGGTGTTGGACAAGGGTGAGGTCAGTCAAGTTCTTCCACACTGGAAACATCAAGTCTAAAGGGACATGGTTGTGTAATCCTTACGCAGGAAGAGACCTTCCCCAAACACAAATGTGGAAGGACATTACTGTTAAGGGATCCACAGATTATCGATTTGGCAGATAATCATCTCAAATATTTGTCAGTTTTTATATTATCTGTATCTGCATATTTTTATCAGCTGAACAATTAAAATATATATTCCCACACATAATTATACGAAAACTTTTTGAAACTGCCTTAATTTTTAATTAAATAATTCAAGTATAAAGCAGTATATAGGCCTACTTCTTTTTGAGTTGAAGATGGCTGCACAAAGATACAAAACAGCAGTGTGGGACTGTTTCACATAACCTGCACCAGGAAAGGTGGTGTGAGACACATGCCAAAAGAGTGTCAGCAAATACTTAATGCACTTTTAAAAAATGTATTGTTAAAATACTTCATGTGTAAAGAAACATTCAATGGAACATATCCTGATTTAAAGGCAGCCTTGTGTTGAGGTTTGTATTGCAGTAAATCTTGGCACAAATATTTGAACATTTGCTGCAACTGAATATTGGCTAAAAGTAGGCCTGGGCGATACAGCTGAAAAATCTATCACAATAGAGAGGTTTCATATCAGTCGATATTGATAATTATTGATAATGTGGGTTGTGACTGAGGACTTGTTGGGTCGGAGTGGCTAAGATAATTAAAAGGGTAAATATCACAATATTTTTGACCAAATAGATAAAATTGAGATGGTACTGTATGGAAGACTATTGGTGTTTCACAAAATATTAACCCAATGAAATCTAAAAAAAAAAAAAAATCATCAGTAATTTGGGTAAGTGGATTAAGGGTAAATAAAAGAACAACGAGCAGTCTGTCTCATATCACAGCACAGTACATTATCAATATATTGCCCAGCCCTGGCTACAAACATCGATTATCAATGTTCTTGACTTCCTTATAATCAGTATCTGTTTGCATCTTAGTGCAGCCATCTACAGTGAAAAAAAGTATATCTCTGACTGTTTCATTAAAAATTAAAGCATTTGCAGAATTTGCCCAGCAATTTATCTTTCCTCTAACAGCTGCTTTGCAGAGTGATACCCAGCGCAGCAGAAGCCAGCTGGAGTGGACGTAGAGATAAACTGAGTCACTACAGTTAAAACGACTTATTGGCTCGGTCGGTGCCAAAAGAAATGGCTGTGTGACAGAAAACATAAGTGGTGAAAAAAAAATCCTAAATGTGACTGGATATTAATTTTTTGGGTAAGCATTTATATATTTTTCTGCTGACCCCATCTTCAACAGTGCAATGCTGACTTCCAGTGCAGCGATTTCTGCCCACTTTTCCTAAAAGTGGAGCCACTGATCACCATCTGCAGAAGGTAATGGACTGACTACGCACAAGTACCTCAACAACCCCACTTCTGTGCACTTCCTAAAATCGGAGATTCAACCATATGTCCGGACAAGCTAGATCTGACACATTCACAAAGCCATTTTGCAAAGAAACCTGAAACCTCTGGCACAGAGCTGACATGTCTGTTCAGAGTGACAGTTTGCATTAGCAGGAATACTACTAACACTTTGTCAGCTAATGCAGGCAGCAAACAACATGACCAAATAAAAGATGCTAACTGCACTTAACATACTGATACATTTGCTAGTCTTAGCTGCTCTGTTATGGTGCAAAACACACTCAAACTAAGTTTGGGTCTGACTGAGGGTCATACATTTATGACTGTATCTGTTCCCTCAAACACTAATGTTAGCCACCTAATGCACTGACCTTACAACCTATCCTAGCATGAATGGTGGCACAGGGGCCTGTGATTGATAGATCCAGACTTTCTCAATGTGCCAAAAGAACACATCTGTTTTTTGTTTGTTTCTTTGTCTCTTTGTTTTTGTAGAGAAGGGATGAATACCTTTTTATTTTTTTAAACCGTGCATGGGGAGTAACTTTAACTGGGACTGAGGGGCCCTGGTGCAAAACATATAGAGCTGGAGGCCAAAAGAAGCTCAGAAGAATGTGGACTGAATGTGTCTGCATATACATACATACCTCATGTAACCTCTATAGGCCTACACACACACTTTACTTTGTGTGCTAATAATGACAGTGTCTAATAAAGCTAATCTGATTAGCCAGCTAATCAATTAGTCAGTACTACTGACATTTTTTAATGGCAGATTTATCATTTTCCAAGAAAAATACTTTGCTTTTCTTTGTCCCTTGTGGTAGAAAATCAATAATATGGAGGGTTTATTGGAAAAAGCTTGTTTTTAAAGACATCAGTTTGGGTTTTAGGCTTTCATGACCTCTTGAAACTACAAATTAGCATCCCCATCATGTTACACCATCTTGTTTCATCTTATAATCGAATTCTGATAATACCTCTTTTCCGCAGGGGACTTACACTTTCATTCCTTTGTAAAAAAGTATAAACAAAAGTATAAATATTATCCAAAAAGAGGGAAAAATCCTGCAAATTTGAACAAGAACTTTGGTGTTGCACAGAAAGAACACTATGGTTATGTAATCTGGATTTTTTCCACAAGGTGTTTGGGTGGAGTTTAAACTCCAGAATTTTTTTTAAAAAATGTAAACATATGTTTATCTTATTTGTATAAAAACTTCTCATGGACTCATAAACTCAGCATTTACTCCCAAAAGGACAACATCAAGATCTGCCTTAACCCAGTCAACTAAAAACACAAGCAGCCTCATGAATAGGCCTACTGTTGAACCCCTTCTCTACTTCATAATGAGCCTCACTTGAAAACAGTGGGACATTAACTTAAACAGACATGTCGCCAGGTAAACTGAGCTCATTATAACTCAATGATCTTCTCAAGTCAACCTAACACATCGTTCCTTTTAAAGCTGCTGCCCTCCTAACGCAGGACGTTAAGCCGCTGTGACGGACTCGTCAGACTGTGAAGTGGACACAGAGCTGCAGCACACAGTGGCCACAAGATGGAAAATGGGACAGGATTTACGCTCAGGAGGCAACTGCTAATAACCTCAAAGCCAGAAGCGACAAAACTTACAGCCTACTTTGCAGCTTCTGTCGGGCTTATATATATGCACATGGTTAGATAACAGCGTAACTTTGCTGGCAGAAAAACTTCGGATACTTGAAACCTTAAATTAGCCATAAGTCCTGCGTCACCTTAAAAGGCAAGACCGGTAAAATACACACCGTAACCATGATGCAATTATTACAGAGCCTATTAACTAATAATAATTCCAAAGACAAGCTTACCTTGACTCAATGTTCCTGTAACAAGAAAAAGAAGCAAAACGATCCTCAAACAAAACTTCATGTTGGCTCTAACTTTTCTTTCCTCGCACCGACTTCAGTTTCTCTCCAGTTTTAATGCTGTGAACTCTTCCAGCTGCGCTTTCGTGTGTGTGTCTTCAGTTGGTTTAGTTGGTCAGCCGAGCAGTTGAGGACACGGCGTTATTGTTCAGACGGCACAACAAACCCCGTCGGGTGTCCTATTGCAGTTCTCTATGAGTCAACTTTGCCCATAAAGAGACGCTGGGTGTGGCAGCCTCTCAGAGGGGCGTTACGCGCAGAGGCGCAGACGTGGGGTGGGGGGAGGCACCCAGCCCACAGGGTAAAACGTTCCCTTGGTAAGCCTACTGGGTACACATGGAAATGATCATTTAAAATAAAAAAAAGTAATAATGATAATACAAAAAATTAAAAATAATAATACAACATTCCTTATGTTAGAGATATCATTTGTCATGATTTTGACTGTGGCTTGAAGTAAATGTTAACTTTGGAGCTGCTGCAGAGTTTTTCTTCTTATATCGAGGTAAATCAGCTCAATAGTAGCCCAACCGGGAAGACGTCAAACGTCAGGTAGGCTCAAAAACAAACAATGAGTATCAGGCGCAACAATCAATCATTTCATCTTGCATACTGTGTTGTAATGGGCGACACTCAGTGGGGGCAATTGCCCCCCATGGTGCCCTAACACTAACATTAGAAAAAAACGCTTTGAAAATGCCCTTTTGGATGGCCCTATATGGTAGATATAACATCATGAAACGCCTTCTAGGATACCCCTCCAGTGGACAAAATGTGATCACCTTTTTGCATACTGGTGCCCCACGGCATACGACAAGTGTCCTTTTTACTGTTTTTACTGTTTTTACTGTTTTCGCACCTGCCCCTCAAACATCCTAAGTTTGCCACTGATGGACGACAAGACCATGGTGTCTTGTGTTTTGACTGAAAATATGAGAGGACGTACAGCTTAGCAGTATTTAAGTTGGTATTAAGTCATACTGAGTTTAAACTTTTTTTGTGATAAGGGTAGGCGTTATAAGCTGTTGCTGCAGCCTCCACCTTTTGGGTCTGACTTTGATTTGTTTTTTTCCTTGTGTTTTGTTGTTGTTGTTATTTCACCGCATCTTAATTGATTAAAATTAATAAATAAATAAATAAAATGAAATGAAATAAAAATGGCAGCCATCGCCACCGTGGATTTGTAGGCACGAGAATCATTTAACTTCCCTCAACCAATTTTGATTTTCTCCTGTAGCTGTCTCAGAGATCAGCATATTAGGCCCCTGTAACAGTGGGACCCTTTCACAGCTAATTCACAAGCAGATGCTCCTTTGCACCCAGAAAACGGGTGGAGGCCAGATACTCTGGATGTTTCAACCGTTTTAAGTGTCCTCTGGAAATCAGTGGTGCGGTCCCAAGTCTTATCCATGGTTACAAATTGCTCAAGAAATCTTTAGGGACCCTAAAACTGGCTAAATTAACCCCTGACATGTTGTGCCATCTCGGTGTCTCATCAGGCCCAATTAGTTTGAGTACCCAGTGAGCTGACACAGCTTAGTGTGGATAAGTGCATGGGCATTTTCCTTGGAGATATTCAGCTCTCTTTGTGTTATTTGACAATCTGTCAGGCTAGGCTGCGTAATGGATCTTTTCAATAGTGGTGACAGTGACTGGTCTTCCAGAACAGGGGTCATTTTCCAGGCTCTCTCTGCTATCAATTATTTCAATAGTCTACATCCTTATCGTGCTGTTAGAAAGGGCACCTTTGTTATTGACATGTCCTCCTGAAACTTCTTTCAAAATCCTTGGGACCAACATAACCAACGTCTGCATGAAGATCAATGTTGTTCAATTTCTCGTGATGTGCAGTTTTTAATTACCTGAAACAGAAACACCACAAAAGTTATTCATTTCAAACTTTCTGTGTAATCACTCACAGTTGAACTGCACATGCATGCCACAACACCTAAACAACTCATCATCCCCCACCTACGGCCACTTACCGACTTGTTGCCATTCTGATGGCCCATAGATGGGCTGTAAGAGTGTATTTTGATTTAAATATGTAAATTTAAGTCAATATGGACATGCTATAAATTTTATATTTCCTGAAATACAATTTATTTTTAAAGCTAGATTCTCCCCTAACTCTCATATCTTTATTTTTTGGGTTATATTTTCTCCATTATAGGCCCTTAAATTCGGGTATTCCATACAGACCCCATAGCAAAGGTGGATGTTAAGAGGTTACTTTATTATGCACCACTCTTAAGTCTGACCTGCATTGCTATGTCCCCTGTGTTTATGACATTATGAATGATTTAAAAAATGATTTGCAGGAATATTCTTTGTAATTGACCTTTTTATTCTGTGTGAGAACAGGTGAAAAAAAATGGTAGGTAGGCTAGTCTCTTTCTTCATGTCAGGATCACATATCTATAGGGTCTGGTGTTGGTGGATTTTTAAAATTTATAATTATTATTATTATCATTATTATTACTTTTAATCTTTGTACCTCAAAGGTGGACCTGCACATCATACAGTAGAGCCTTGTACAGGTGACATTGCTACAATATTATTGTTTCTATGTAACTTTGTTTATTTATTTTTGTAATTGTTGTGTTATTAGTGTTTTCCAGGTTTTGCACAGTTTAAGATTCTGTAAAATCTTAGCTGCAGTGTTTCCCAAACACTCTCATGCCCTCTACTGGTACCCTTAAAAAACTTCACAAGCACCCTTTGTTGCATAAATTGATTGTAATTTTACCAACAGGCAACAACTGGGGAAACGGCAAGCAGTCAAGATTGTTTTTATCAGAATAAGATCATCAAACATGTTTGGTTGATGCATGTTTTCTTTTTTTTCCACACATTTTACATTTTTGTTGTGTGGATGATAAATGAAAGCTGAAATTTGCTTCGGAAGACACAATGCTCTTTTTTTATACAGACAGTGGTTGAGTGAAGTGTTTTTGTATTTTGGGTCCAAATATGTTTGCTTGATGTTTTCTTATAGCCCATCTTGCACATTATGTTAATTTGCTTTGTGACAGAATTTGTAAAGGTGGAAGTATTTTTGCACTTTTTTAAATTGATAAATGATTTAGTTTCACCTTCTATTGTTAATTTTTGTTGTTCGAAAATCAAAGTTTAACTTAATATAATTCGATCAAGGCAGCAGTAATTGCTATTCAGAGCAGTAATTGATATCTGTCCCTGAAAGACAAAATGAGCTATTTAACCTTTCAGCTCTGTAGTGTCCTGTGATGTAATGTACCTGCGGCCAGTATTGTATTTGTTTTCTTTCTATCTTTCTTTCTTTTTTTCTTTCTTTCTTTCTTGTTGTTGTTTACCAATAATTGGGACACATTAACCAATACTGTGGTTCACTATTAAAAATAACACAAATATATGCACACAAAAGTTCTCCATTTGTGATCATCTTTATTCTTTCACCAAAAGTGTAATAAATCATCTTTTCCTCCACCAGTCATCATCAGCCTGCCACCTGTGTCTCCTTAAGCTTTCAGTTTTCATTCTGCTTGAATGTTCTGGAGACAAGCATGCCTTGGTCTTACAATCTGTGTTTTTTTTTTAAATACAGCAGATTTCATTGAGAGCATGAATGTATGACAAATACATTAAATTTTTTAATGGGTATTTATCAGGGAAAAAAGGATGAGGAAGTTCAGGCATATTCAGGAAGCTGTCTTCTTCTCGTCTGAAAACACAAGCATGGTTTAGTGAGAAAAAGTGATCAGATGTTATGGATGAAAGAAAATGTTTCTCTATGCTCCAGCAATCTGCTGCAGCCACAGGAAAATTTATGGGGAAAAAAATCCTTTTTGTTTGTTTGTTTTTTGTGTTTTGTTATTTTTGTTTTTGTTTTGTTTGTTTTTTTTAAATAATTTTGACTCACATATTGTTTCCTGTATTGGGCCATTAATTGAAGCGGGATGAAGGTGAGCGAACCATCAGCTGCTGCAGCAGGCGGAGCTGCTGAGTCTGATTCTCGATGATTGTGCTCAGCTTTTGGATCACATTTCTCGAACAATCTGATGAAGAGTTTTAAATAGCATTGTTTATTTGGTGATTTCAAAATGCTGTCTGAGTAAAACTGAGGCAGTTTCCTTTAAAATTAGAAAGACAACAAAATCTTTAAAATCTTATTATATTGAAGTCAAGTAATGACATATAATAAAAGAGGAGGAGAAGTTTGAAGACCCACCTCCTCTACTGGGTTTATTAGTGGGTTTTCCAGCTGTGGGAACAAAAACATTGGACATAACATCAACTATTTCAGGGCTGAATGATCATCTGGCATTCAGATTTGCATCCAAATACACTGTATTAAAAAAAAAAAGGAACAATAGAGAGAAAAAGAAAAAAAAGATTATGCTGGCTGAAGTAGTTCAGACTCTGACTTTTGGGTATTTTTCTTAAATATATCATGTTTCTTTTATACCACCTACTCCTATTAGAAGATGCAGGGCCACACAGTTGACATGTGTACTTTACATTTCGTGACAATTGATTTTCCAAAACTAAATAAAACATAAATTTTCCACATGTCCATTTATATATAAATTTTAATAATGACAGAATGAAATTTTGAGAAAGGGTAGGAGGTTTTTGTGGTTGTTATGTACCCCAAGGATTACAATTTGAACACTAAGTTCCTCGGCACATGGCCACATGATGGTGCTATTCACATTAAAATATAGTGACATGTTTCTTGACTTATCTAAGTTGCACAAAATAAGACAGGAAAATGCACTATAACATATTCCGCGAAACTAACAAAATGATGGAACCACAAATACAAATTCTGGTTGCATTTTATTTTGGATAGTCAGCCTACAGATACTTTATATGTATATGTAACATTTCAACAACTTATCAGTTATTGATTATATGGTTGTCATAATTGTTTGTTGAAGGTTTTTGTTGTTAAATATTACTTTATTCAACATATTTTATTCTGAATGTTTTCAAAATGTTCAGCAATGATCAATGAAATGCTTAACAAATAATAATAAACTATCTATAGACAGACTTTCCAAAATAAAGTGTTACCCAAATTCTGCACTTGGTGTGTATAGAAACATAACAGAGGAGGATGTATCAATTTCTATTGCATCAAGAAGAGGCAAGATGAGTTCTGGCATCAGTT
The DNA here is from genome assembly GCA_029783665.1 of Naso thynnoides. NCBI lineage: Eukaryota > Metazoa > Chordata > Actinopteri > Acanthuriformes > Acanthuridae > Naso > Naso thynnoides. The sequence goes on from JAQLOL010014630.1 coordinate 8,789, forward strand.
CTAAACACTTCAGTCACAAAAAATGTCAAAAAAATATCAACAATTAATCATTAGTTATAATCACCATAATCAATGATAATGTTCTAACAATCCACCAGTCATAGAAGAAGAACTGATGAGGCATCTTGATTACTGACAAGCTCTCACTGACTCTATGAGCTGCTTCACTCCACTGTTGTTGGTGTATTGATTGTCTTTTCCAAAACCTTTTGATTCGTATTGAGTATTCTTGGACCCCTCATTTAGATTGATTATTACCATGTCCACATCACTGACCACCCAGCTGATATGTTAAAAACACACATGCTTACAATGTATTAATTTATCTTGTAAAAATGTAAAGATCCAAGAGACCTTCATTGTCACTAGCTGGGGTAAATTAAATTTCAAATCTAACTATAGTAACCATAAGTGTCAAGTCATTCTAAGTAACAAAACCAAATAAAAGTAACTAATATACACTAAAATATATCACATATAACAGATTACTTTATACTATTAGTTTTACCTGGACGAAGAGCATCCTCCAGATTGAACCCAAAGCCATCTAGAATGAAGTACACCAAAGACACACAATTTTTAAAGCAAACGTAAGGTTACAAAGCATGAGTAGTGATACCTGAACAATTCAAAACCTTATTTTAAAATTTTAAATTGCTTGTATTATGAAAAATCAATACCTACAGACAGGTAACAATTGTGAGAAAGTCAAGTGCTTGCACACAGGGTTGGTTTAAGTGTGAACATTACCTACAATGTTATAATGTTATTAACATAACATTATAACATGCTATGACTTTCAGGGTTACCGAATCTCATCCCAACTGAACACCTCTGCCAAATTTTGGAGTTTCTCCACAACCAGCATTAAAACGCTAAATGGGAGAAGATCTTTTAGAGGTTCTTTACCCCAAAGATCCACATACTTGAAGACTCTCCCACAACATGCACTGAATCTTTCCTGAAAGCTTTCTAATACTCTTAAGTTGTTTTTTTTTAACTGTTATTTGCCACCATCTGTGTGTCAAGACTCAAAATGAGCAAGTTTATGTTTGATGCAGGCTTACTCACTTACCTTCAGCAGGCTTGGCACTTTTGGGATCTATGGAACAGAAACAGTCAGTGTGACAGTGTGTTTGACAACATAATTTATGTGAAGGATTTCTAATTCAAGAGCACATACATATAACTTAATGCATAATAGTTAATTATCCTTATCCCTGGCCTTACATGAGCAAAAGGCAGCTCCATTATAGTTTCCTAAAAAGATTTTCAAAAATGTGATAAAAACAAATTTGAAGTACTTCACTAAATGCTTTTTCTGCACCATTATAGTGAAAATGGTATGATTTAAAACTGTTACTTTTGGCTTGTCCTACTTGGTGGCAGCACAACCACATGTATACTTCCAACAGAAGCAGCAACATTAGTATTCATGATGAATGTAATTTTAATATTTATTCTTATTTTATGTTTGGTTTGGTCCCCAAACATATTGACATGTTCACATTAACCATGAATCATGTTCTGATAAACTAACTCTATAATAGATCAGTTGTACATGTTGATAATATAACATTGTTTTGTTTAAAGCTTGTCCTAGGGCACACATATGGCCAAATATCAATTAAAAAAGCCATATATATAACCAACATTGGTATAAATTACTGCCACCAGTAGTGTGAAGTTTGTATAATTCAAACCATTGTTCAAACCTAAATTAATGAGTTTTACCTGGATTACTGAGAGCATCTGCCAGGTTGAACTCATCTGAAAATTAAATATTATAAAAGAAATTTTTTATTAAACATTTAAAAAATAGACTGAATATATACTGTAAAATAACACTCATAATCATAATAATAAAAACAACAACAAAATAATAATAATAATAATAATAATAATAATAATAATAATAATAATAATAATAATAATAATTTGATAGTT
>JAQLOL010014631.1:0-10734 GCA_029783665.1 Naso thynnoides
AAAAACTGTTTACCAAGTGTACTTCTCACCACCGTTGTAATAGTTCCTCTCTTGTGTTTTCATGCCCGTATGAGTAATCCCAAAATCCAATTCATCCATCAAAACTGCCAGGAAGGTTCATCTGTACCAGTGATGCAACGAATATCTTCCACACAAGCAGGACCAGAACCATACCTGTGACATCACCACTTAGCTTGTCTGAAGATGCCTGCATCCTATTGGTGGAAGAGTGAATTAATATCTGGTTTTCCAGCAACACGAGATAAATTTAAATATAGAATTGGACCCAGCTCCTGGGAGAGCCTCTCCACCAGCACAGCTCCGCCTCTCCAACTGCTTCACAGCCTTAATGGATGAAGCTCTGGCTGCTGCTGCTGATACTGCGGCACTCCCAGCTTCACCTGAACCGACGGACCCCGCTCCAGCTATGGCAGCTCCCGTCACTCTTCGTCTCCTGCCGCCCATGCACAGTGCTGATCGCACTGCTCGGCCCTCCTCCACCGAGATGATACACCATAGGATTTTGCAGGAGGCCATTACTAGATGCTTGGGGGTCCCCCTCGGGCAGACATCTCTCTCACCTCTCCACCTGTGCTGACCACCCCTTAAAAACTGCCAGTGTCATTGCAGAGGGAGCATCTGCTGTTTGGGGGTGTGACAGCCCCCACAAATCTCATTCTCTCATCCTCTCACCACTTAGTTATCGGAGATTCCATTATCAGAAACATCCGCTTTATTAATGCCATCACTCACTGTTTTCCAGGTGCCACCATTCCCGTCATCCTGGACAAGCTGCTGCACTTGCTTTCCTCACTCCCGTCCTCCATTACAAAGATTGTGCTGCATGTCGGGTCAAATGACGTGTCCCGTCGGGAATCTGAACACACAAAAAATATTTTAACCTGCTTTAATGTCTGAAAGGGCACTGGAAGGTCTGTTTTTATCTTTGGTCCAATCCCCACACTCGGATCTGAGCGATTCAACCGCATTCTTAGTCTGCACACCTGGCTCAACTCCCCATGCCCCTCCCACAATCTGAATTTCATAGACAACTTGAATCTGTTTTGGCACAACGCCTCGCTCTTCAGGCACGATGGTGATTATCCCAACAGGCAGGGTAGCTGAACGCTGTCTGCAAACATTCTGCATGTGATCCACTCCTCACAATGTGCACGACAGCTTGCAATTACTAGCACATGTTCCCATACCAAGGCCACTCCCTCTCTCCCACACAATAATTCATGGACATCTGAATTCACTGCTCCCTTAAACCCCGCCCACATACCTGCCAGTCTTCATAAATCTGCCACCCCCCACGTCACTACAAACACCGAATCCCTCATCTGTGTTCGCATCACCTCCAGAGAATTCCACCTGCCACCAATCAAATCACACAACCTCCAGTTTAATTCTTATCCTCCTGCAACCTTGGCTACCCCGCCCCCTTTTTAACTGTGACCCAGCAAACTTTGGACTTTTAAATATCAGATCCATAAATAATGAATCCTTTAAATGCCATGATTTTATTGCTCAGAATAACCTAGACTTCTTATTGCTGTGATCTTGGTTTTTCAAATGCTTTTCTTGAAGAAATGCAATATCTGCATTTTTGCAATATCTATTGATTTTATGGAAACTCCGGAATATTTTAACTTGATCCAGGCAATGCTGGGACCCACACACCTTAAGTGTCACATGCTTTATCTAATTTTATCCAGTGGTCTTAGCCCTGATAACTTTAAGTCAAAGGATATCTGCATGTCTAATCACCAACTGGTTTTATTTGGACTGATTCTGTCTCAGCCTTCTTTTATTAATAATGTACCCGTTTGTAGCAGGGTTAAACAAAACCGACACTGTTCAGATATCTCTCATAAAGGTTATGGTAACATATTAAACTATTAAAGAGCACAGCTGATACAGCCAGTTAGGGTTATTGTGTCCCTAACTACATAGTATTATAAAAACTGTAACCTTTTTGAGGATATTCGAACAAGGTTGGTTTCATTTAAATGAATAGATGCTGACGCTATCTAGCTAACCTTAGCACCCACTCGCTAAAGCCAAAACCTTTTCTCTTTCTTCTGTCTTGTCCTTATCATCGCTAGTGAAGCGACAGAATGAAAGTTTGGGGTTTTTTTTACTCAGATCTGTTTTAACTACATGGGACACAGCACAGTGACATAATAAGAAGAAGAGGCTTGGACCCAAATATGGTATTTTGAAGGGTTCTACGTCTCGACTTAAAAACCGGACAGCACCCCTCATCCATCCGTAGGCTAGAGATGCATTGCGCGAGCTTTGGCCGTGGCTTGAGTCACTTGCTACATGCTGTAGCCCCACTGTTAGCAGTTTATCCCCAGGCTTGATGAAAATGTGATGTCATTTCAAGCGAAGAACATCTAATTGTTACTTTCCATACTGCATAATGGGTCAGAACATAACAACATATATGTTGTTATACAACAGCTTGTGGGAAAAAAACAACCATTAGCTTTGCCACTCTTGCTTTAGCCATTACTGTGCTTTGTACACTGATCTGCGTTGCAACCCAGAGCTTGCGTGCAATGCATCCTGGTACATGTAGGCGCTGCAAGAACGGCTGTGTGAGCAGGACAAACTCAGGAAACTCAGCTTTGTCCATCAATATGGCACAAACTGAGGAATTTATTGCTTCAGTTGAGTACAATTATTATCAACATTTATTGGACATTTGTCAAGGAAATTGAGAGTTGCTATGTCTTAGAAGAAACACAAACAGTGTGATGAATCAGATCCTTTAATCATGCAGCATGGGGGAAGACTTCTACAAGTGTTCTCTGTTGACTGTCTGTTTTTCTGAGAGTTATATACTGCTGCTGTACGACTCATTTGATCATCTTTTCTTGTCTGGATTACTAAACTCCTGCAAGAATTATTCTCAGAAACACAGAAAAACAAGACATTTCAACACATTCCACGTCAGATTTTAAAGTTCACTCTCCTGCAATGTCTCTCAATAGATGTAGTTAATTCAGACCCTATTCAAAAACCTCATCAGTTCCCACATTCCTCCCTTTTCACATAAAGTGCCAACACTAAATTTGGGGAATTGAATCAAAATGTCAAAAACAAAATCGAATTGGTCACACACAAAACTGGTCATAAAATTGGAAAACTGATGATCATTGTTTTTGACAGAAGGAAACTGTTATCATTCACAGTAGAATTCTAAAAGAAAAGAAAAATAGATAGTCAGTATGATTACACAAACGCTTCATCTGAATCACAGTAGGGATTTCCTGGCGCCCAATCTGTTCTCTCCTCATTGACAGGCTGAAGTAGCAATTTAACATACAACGATGTCTGGTCTTCCCCAGCTACCCCACTTATCCACGTCTACGTAAGGGCTCACATCAGTGCACGGGTACAGAAACGTAAAGTAATACACGTGAAAAGTGGTGAAGCTCTCCTTTAAAACAGTGGAGATTGAGTTATACGACCACCTTACCCCAGATGACCACAAATCTAGCAAAACTTGTAAAAAAAAAATTAAGTCAGACTTTGTTTGATATCAGAAATCGCTTTAAATGCATTAAAGCAGTAGCCAGTAAAACTAATGCAGTCTGATACAACTAGGGCTGCCCTGAACACCATTTTTCAGGCTCTGCAGCTTTAGAAGTAATGAACAGAAAATATTCAAAGCTTCAGCCAAGCGTAGTTATACTCGGCCCGGGTCTCCTTATTAACATAGTCAGTTTGTGCACAATGTCCAGGATATATGTTGCAGTCACTTCTTTCACATGCACCAGATATTCAGGTTTTTCTTTACTTCTAAAAAGACAGTACTTCTCCTTAGTTGTTTACATAGCTAATGAAAATGAATACTCCACCAATATCACTGTTTTCATGTAGCTTTGCATACTGTGATTAAAGAACACAGCCTCCCTTTCTCATCTGCTCTTTCCTTTGAGGGTGGGACCGGCAACAAGGTTTTGTTCATGTGCTTCGACTTGCAGAGCAGAGATCCACAGCAGACAAGATGAAGCTCTGAATTTACACAAAATCCAACAATGCAGCCCATTACTGCAGGGGAGTGCAGAGGTGTGTGCATGCTTATGGGCCAGACTGATGGAAATGGTCGTACGAACTTGTCAGGGCCTTACTGACTGACTCCCCATTGTCAAAATGCGCATCCTTGAGTGAAGTAGCAGAGTAATTCATACTCCAGAACTGAGGGCGGCACTGGCGAGCTGGATGCCAAATGCTATGAAATAAGAATAGCAATTTCATCAAACCTCAAAAATCAAGTGTGTTTGCTTGTGAAGATCATCTTTCTGAAATATAAGTGTAAGTATTGTAGTTTAAGACGCTTTACATAATGTGTTGTACAAACGGAAATTATTAACAAATGAATATGTAATTAGTAACTTAAGCTAATTAAAATAAAAAACAGGTACAATTTTCAGTGTGTTTTTTGTTAGCAAAATAAATGACGTGTTCATAAATATGTTTAAACTACATTCATAAATACAGCTCATAAATATAGTTCATAGATGTTATGGTTAAAATGTGAACAAATACATGAATATTCGATTGAATTGGTTAAAAATAAATAAATAATTACATCCCATGGGTCATGTTGGTTAGTTTTGACAAATCCATAAGTAGATGTAAAAGTCCAAAACAACATAGATACTACAGTTCATTGGTTGAAAATGTTAATAATTCATTTTGGCTCTTTAGTTTCATCAGGTTCATTGCCTGCCCTCCAGATGGCCAGGAAGCATGAATCTGTAATTTAGCCGAAGACCTGGGAGGCTCACCAGATGGCTGGAAAGATCTGGTCTACTGCCCTCCTCAAACAGAATCCATGACTTTCCATTTGTTGCCCTCAGGTCACAAGCCTTTAAGGGGAAACAAGCTTTAATCCCACTAATGCAGCAAACTTTCTCAAACCTGTCCAGTGTCCTGAACCGCTACTGCTTTCAGGCAAAAGATGTGTGGAATGTTGATGAGCTGCACAGACAAAATGCCTCGTCTCCGGTGAAGACCTCATCTCCTTTAGGCCCGGTGAGGTTCTGGCGCAGCGTGTGTTCTGGAGGGAGTGGGCACAGGAAGCAGAGCGTGACAGCGTGTACTAAAGGAATAAACAAATTATCTGACCTTGAGCTGACAGACAGTGTATCCACTGACTGATGACAAATTCCACTTCACAGATTTTATTTACCTTTTATCTAGGTGGTTAGTTATTTTAGAAGTTATTTTGTCATGTATTGGTTTGAACTGATTTAAAATGGTGAAATACTTGTGGTCCATTGTCGTAGTTACCTTGAGGTTGTTGTATAAAGTAATAACTTTTTGTATGTGATATTGTGGATATGTTTCTCTGAAATGTTTGTCATTGTGTTTCATTCTAGGTGAAATATTTGTGTTTTACTGCAGCACTGCAATGATTAGTAATTAGGAGCAGTTCACGTGGAAACCTGTCCTCCTTAAGTAGCGGGTGTATTCAATCATTTGGACACTGATTACGGCTAAATGGCTAAAAAGACGTTTTTGTGGCAAATAAACTAAGTAATAGCGTTTCCTGAGTACGACCCTCTCTGATCCTGTCCTTGAAAAACTCAGTAAAACTGAATAAGCTGCTTATTTTGTGAACATTCTTGAAGTAGTTACTTACTATTAAAAACTATTTAATGTTCTAGTAAAGACTTTACAAGAATAATGTTTCTGTGTTTTTGGCCAATGAATTGTTCTCTCAGTAACTTCTGTAACAAGAAAAGTTGACGCAGACCTACTGAGCGTACTTCATTTTGGATATCTGAATCTTACATGGTGACCTGATGAAAAAAAAATGCACACACAAACACAAACTGTTTTCTGATTTTATATAAGTTATACTACTTAAAGTTGAGGCAAGCAGTTTATCTGTCAGATGACCTGAAGGAACACTTCAGCACCCTGTATTCAGCTTCCTGGCTTTGTATTCAGGCTTAGCTTTATTCAGACCACGACAGGACATTCACAATAATTTCAGAGAGCACATGTTCTTCTTGGCTACTATACACCCTGCTCCTGTTAAAACAACTTAAGTGCTAAAACTGGCCTCTGGTGACAGTCGTGTCTGCAGGCCACACCGTCAGCTGGCTTGAGTCAAGCTGAGATGGACCAGTTAACACCGCTGCATAACTGTCTTGTCTTGCTGTGAATCTGTGTTGCAAACTGGGCTTAAAAGAGAGAGCAACAACAAACCAAAATAAAACTTGACCCAGACAAAAAACAGGGAGGTTGGGGCACAACCCTTCACTTCCACCAGATGAGTGTGTGGTTTGTCTCTGCTCCGTCACGGCAGTCTGTGCTTTCGCTGACTGTGGCTACATTGCGTTTTTATTCCGTTGCAGCTCTGGTGATCCAGAGCACGATGCAGCTTTTCAGCACAGAGCAGATCAAGCTGGGGCAGGAGGCCAGACATAGATACAACATTAAAACATCCAGTTAATTTTAGAACAAAACACTCTTCATAAACAAACTTCATAAACGATGTCTAAATGTGTGAAGCCGGGCCTGAAGCCAACAGATCAGAAGTTTTCAGCCACCGCATTTGCACGTGATTCTGTAATGACCACGAAATTTCGTAGGGGTAAGGAGTCTCATGCTACAGTTAGTTTGATTTTGAAATGTTGCCTACCTCAGATGTGTAAATCTTATACACACACACACACAAACAACTGATGAATGTTTGTTCACCAAGCCTAATTTGCATTACTTTAAATGTAGACAAACGTTCCAAATATGTGATCTAATTAAAATGCTAGATCAGATTTTCCCCAATAGCCCATTTATGCACGCCCATAATCAACTGATAAAAAAGGTTGAAGGTAAATGTTCTCTGGAATCACTTGCTTTGAGTGAAGCCCTTCTGGTCCATTTATAAAAGCTAATTGATTGTCATTGTGTCTCGGCCTAAATCTATTAACCTTAACAGGATAATGGGCCTGTATGGCTGTAGACATTTTGACTTGTCATAAAGGGGTAAACACAGGTTTATCCACCAGAATAATTTACTATTCATTAAGCTTTTTGATATAATAAGCCTTTTCTTCTCTATGACAAGTCACAATGTCATAGAGAAGTGGAAAGGGCCTGTGCCTGTAAATGAGAAAACATCTTAAGCAACTGACCTCGACTGAGGATGCTTTTTGGTTTGCTTCAACTGTCCTTGCTGTTAGTACAGGGGAGGAACACATATTATTTGGAGTGATGTGACGTGTTGGGATGTGTGAGGTTTTTTCCAACCACGGCAGACATTATCAGCGCACTAATGGTACTTACCGAAACTCCTGGTGCTACTTTGGCGTGCTGTGGAAGTGTGCCTACTACTTCACCATCAGGCTCACCATTGGCTGGAAGAGGAACCCCATTTTGTTTGACTCTCTTGCGGAGGTTTTATCCCGAACAGCACTCATAAACTCCCGCACCTGGTGCACCTCCTTGAAGTCTCCCTCATCTTGTCCCCCCGTTGTCTCCCTCAGCTCATGGCTTGACTTCATTGTCGTCTGGAACTCTAAGTTTGGCATCCCCCTCTCTGAGGCCCTTCAACATTGCTGGAGTTCCTCTGTATTACACTTGACAAGGCTCTATTTCAGGCTTTTCTTCCAAAGGAGAAACTCAATCTCATCAGTCTTTTCATTAGCGACTCTACTCAAAATGACAGCTGCTCTCTCCTGGGCCACCTGAACATTGCCACGCACGTAATTCCAGAGACCCGGACGTTTATTTCTCAGATGCCATTAAGCAAATGTGGAGGACCGTTGCCTCTTGATGCTTCGTCCTTTCTGGCTGTCAAGAGCTGATTTGCACCTCAGGCAGCATCTTCTAGCCGACTGAAATGACAACACTTTCTTTTACAAGGACTATCTGTCTAACCTGCACAGCGTTCACCTCCTCACAGATGCTATCCTTCTGCTGGTTTGGGGGGTTTAAAGATTGAATACTGTGCATCAATCAGCAACTACGATTGTAGTTTTCACATGGGTGTTGTTATCCCGAAGGAGTTCCTGGGGACATATTGTGCTATATATTTTTTATTTTCACACCATTTTCCCTGTGTTAACTTCATATGGTTTGAATTAGGCAAAGGATAATTTTAAAAGATAATTTTGAAAAAAAAAATTAGAATTGCAGTCTAAGTTCCTTTGTTAAGCCTAAAATGGCTGCATTGCACAAAAACTCTGATTAGTTCCTGTGGTCACAAAATGCCCCGTTTGAACCAATTAAAATGTAGTTTTTGATCCAACATGTATTGGAACATGAACTAATGCATTTCTTTATGTTAAGACTTCATTTTTAAACAACACTTTAAATATTTAATTTATACCTCTGTCCAACAGATGGCACCTTTCCTACCATTCAGGGCATAGAACAAGGTTTCACATTTTTTACTCTATTTCCTAAAAAGGGCACTTTTCCCTCTGGGGCAATAAAGGCATATTTTGCAAAGGCCTCAGAGTCTTCTTACTATATTTTTGTTTCACAAAGCCACAAACTCGCTTATATAGTGATTCAGTGACAAAAACATGCTGTATGTTGCAGCGCTTCAAAGATGCCTCCGCAGGGTGAACCAAAACAAAATGTGACTTTGTTTTGGAATTTCCTCGGTGAGTTTATGCAGGTGCTGTGTGTATGAGGTTATAAGTATAAGCAGTAGTGTGGTACTGGTCATTTTGGAGAAGATGGTTAAGTGTTACAGCATAAAAGAAATGTTAGACATTGTCATGCCCCCTGAGAGCGAGAAGGATGGCTCCTTATCCTCCACCGAGGGCTCCAAATCCAACCCAGAGGAGGTCTAAGAGGCAGGCACAAAGGAGGAGTACCAGGTGGAGTCCAACTCAGACTCAGACTCACCGCAGATCCATGCGAAGATAAAAGTGGAGGGGAGATGGGTGATGCAGTGGCAGGATGGACCTCAAGATATGGAAAGGTTTCCTGGTCTTCCATGAACGTTGACACGCTCCGCTACATCTGAGCAGCCAGCAGTTTGATCCTGGGAGTGACGCACCATGCCACACCAGGATCACAGAGCTAAGGTCCAGCTTTGCCCTGCTGCTGAAGGAGGAAAACCTGCTACAAGTTGTCTCGGTGATAGACTTAGATGAGAGATGCCCCACCGCAGCCTGGCGAGATACTGACATCGATGAACTGCAGGTTTATGTGTGAATGCTAATTTTAGCCGGTGTTTACTGGACAAAAAAGGAATCCACGCTCAGCCTGTGAAGTGAAAGCATGCATAAAAAGTCTGGGTTACCTGTGACGTGAAAACGCCTCACGGTGGGAGACGGCAGATTTACACAGGGAAAAACCGCTGGCAAGTCCCACTGGAGTCAACCAGGGAGTGAAGGTGGTCCTGGACATGACAGAGGGGCTGCGGGGACACAGCGTCAGCTTCGATAATTTTTTCATCTCCTTCGCACTTGCAGAGGAGCTGCTCAGGAAACTGGCCCTGGTAGGCACGTGTCAGCATAACAAGTCAGAGCTTCCCCCTCATCTGCTCCAGGCCAGAGGAAGAGCGGTCTCTCCTCTATTTTTGCATTTGCCGGGATGCACAGCCTGGTCTCTTACGTACCCGGACGTGACAAGAATGTGCTGCTATTAATCACAAAGCACTGGAGTCCAGATGTGAATGCGACACAAAGAGGAAGCCAGTCATCATCGCTGACTATAAACGTTGCAAAGGAGGTGTCGACAACCTGGATAAGGTATGTGCCATAACACATCAGTTAGCACACAATTTTTTATTCTTACTCTTCCGTTCTTGTCTGAGATATTTTTTAGGGGGTTTTCTCAAATGAGCATTTTTATATAGGCTACAATAAGAAATTGATGTGTATGATGAGAAAGAGTTTCGGAATTACGTAGTCTTATTGTATTTGCTATAAGTTGATTTTTTGATCGGGTCCGACAACTACACAGCTGTGCTCCACTGAAACTCATGCAATCTTTTTAGATTTTTGTCATTTTCAGGCTGGATCTGTGGATTTAAGGCTCGTCGTGGTTAAACACTGAGTCTTGGGCACTTTTAAAAGTTGAAGGAGATATACGTTCTTTATTTTCCCAAAATCAAATGCTGAAAAGTGTAACACTATACCCTGAGCAAAACTGCTCAGGCATCCTTATTCCCTGTTGAACCCCTCACAGTTTGAAAAGCAGAGCTAACATTACATCTGCTTCAGTTACCCTAAAATAAACACTAAGGCCATGTTACGTTTTTATTAGTTAATAGAAGCTGGTTAATTTGAGTTGCTTTTTGAAAGTGCTAGCAAGCCTGGCCAGCTCAAATAAAGTCTATGGCTGGAGTTGGGAAACAGCAGCTCTCGACAGTTTGCAACGTTGGTAACCCGAACCCAACCAAAAAACCCAACGTTACTCTGACTCTTATATACAGAGAAATGAGTCCTCCCCTCGTCCTAAACGGGTCCTAAATCGTTACAAGAGTCCTTGCTTATTTAATGAATGAAATGAAACACAAGTTGTTGTTTTTCCAAAAATAGACAATATTTCCCCAGGGAGCGTGGTTAGTTACAGTGTGAGCTCCATGCTAGCTCCAAAAGCTTGTCGGACATAGCAACAGTAACTAAGAGGGGTGTGGCTTAGCAAAAGGTCAATTATCAAAGGACATGATAGATAGATAGATAGATAGATAGATAGATAGATAGATAGATACTTTATTTATCCCCATAGGGAAATTGTTGTATT
>JAQLOL010014632.1:0-10732 GCA_029783665.1 Naso thynnoides
CAGCGAGTCCTTGTGGCGTTCTACATCTGAGCATTTCATCGATGTGACTCACGGTTTTGCCGAAATACCAACTTGTTCGAGGTGTGCGATCAGGGAGATTTCTCCGTGAGTCAGATCCAATATTAAGGTGCCAAGTCGACATTTCAAACTAATGCAAACAAAAACACACAAACTCTGGTTTTGATATCTTTATGGGGACCCTGGTTAAACACTGATGGTCTCTGTGGGGACTGGGGAATAATATTTACTGAGCAATGGCACCACTGGTTTGGCGATTCGGCACAAAGCATCAGGCACACACAGAACTTCTATGAGAAATTTTCTAGTTACATTTACCTACTTATGACATTTCTGTCGGCCGCTTGCCTTCGTTATCTGTGCCTACGTTGTACGTGTTTACTTGTTTTTTTTAAATTGCTCGTGTTTTACTGTTTTTACTGGTGCGCTGTGGTTTTGGGTAGAGCACACACTGCACAACGACAATAAAGTTATTCTATTCTATCATAAAATACATGCATCGTTTTTTTGCAGCGTGACATTCATCTTCAGTGTGAAAGCACTCATAACCAATCAGCAGTTTGAGTAATGTGACTGACACGTGAAATATCTGCAGGAAGAGGAACACAGCCAGTGGGTGGAGGCTTTAAATGACGGCTCTGACATCAGCAGTTTCAGAGCGTCTCTGACCGTTATCCGCGTTGTCTCGTAGGAACCTTCGGACGGTGCGTTTGAAGCTCAGGATTGTGTCGTCACTTGGAACCTCATGACCGGCTGTGAAGATCTTCACAAACAGAAGCGACTCAGGAATATCCTACACACACACACACACACACACACAGTATATATGTTACTTAATATCCTGTAAATCTGAAAACAAAGCCCATTCAAATGTGATGGTGTGTGTTTGCGGGTGTTTACCTGCAGACTGTAGTAGCGTGTGGTGAAGGTCAGGTCAATGATCAAACCGAGCTCCTGGTTCTCTTTTCTCAAAGTGTCCAGCAGTTCCCAGGGACCAAAGACATCTGAACATGGGAGCTGATGGTTCAGAGACTTAAGAAAACACACACACGTTGAACAGAAGCTGCAGTCTCGCTGCTCGCGTCAGATGTTAGAGGAAGATGCTGCTCTCAGCGACACACTGATGTTAAATTAAACTCCTGACCTGCTTCAGAGGAACCTTGAAGGCAACGAATCGAGTCCCCTGAAGTCTTTTTCCAACAGCTTTGTAATTCAGCCATCTGTGAGGACGACACACATCACACTTACAGAGACACAATGCAGCGAATCTCTAAAAACCTACAGTGACAAACAGCTCTCACACTGTAACTAATGCAGCTTAATGGCTTTTATCCTCTGAAGGGTCAGTCTGATGTTTCTTCAGGTTCAGACTCAAACCAGCTGGAACTGCTTCTCCTAACACACTGTGTGTGTGTGTGTGTATCACAGTCTAATGTATGTGTTTCCTCAGGAGCTCCACTTAAGGAGCATCCTCCCAGTGTAGTTCTGACTTGTCGCCATCAGCAGAGATCGCCTCCGTCTCCTTCAAATTGTTCAAATGTGACCATGTGTTTAGTTAGGAGATGTCATGCTGCATTCACTGTCATTCCTGTTGAAACAGGGGATAGAAACACTACAGGACAGGTGAGAGCTCTAATTCATTTATGAATTATGTGTTTATGTAACCTATGTGGACAATGTTGACATGTAGGAACACTGGGATGCTTCTTTCGAGTCACACTGTTATACTGACTAATATATTCCTTAATTAGCATGAACACACACGCACGCACACACACACACACACACAGTGTAGTTTATTTTGTCCTGCTGCCACAGACACACAAGACTCACTCAAGCACCAAATGTGGATTAATTTGCCGCTGAAAATAGTCCCCAACAAAAGCACTACTTCTTCCTGTTTGTTTGATAAAAACTTAAGTGAGCAGCTGATTGAGAAATTTACTAAACCTTTTAAACATTGCACTTAATATTTTACAAATGTTTAAAAGATTTACTCCTTCAGTAGTAACCAATGAGAGCCAAGCTGAGAGCCACTAAGAGAGACGGACTGCTGATGGGTTGTTGGTTTGAGACTGAACATGAGATCTGTTGAGAATAAGAGGAATGTAGAATAACAACTGCCTGATCTTTGAAAATAAATTGAATTCTTTGACATAAAATCATTTTACAGTACAATGCTCTCAGAGTATCAGCACAGATGTGGCCAATAATCTTTGAGCTTTTCACCATCAGTGAACGTTTGAGCTCATTTGTTAAGCGTCTCCACTGAACACCTCATGTGCACACCAGAGGCAGCAAAAGCTCACACAGTCTTCACTTGAGCAGAAGTACACGTTAAATAAACGACTCGGGTC
This sequence comes from Naso thynnoides, assembly GCA_029783665.1. NCBI lineage: Eukaryota > Metazoa > Chordata > Actinopteri > Acanthuriformes > Acanthuridae > Naso > Naso thynnoides. Next base: position 2,376 of record JAQLOL010014632.1, read on the forward strand.
AAAGCAGAAGCACCGACTGAACTTCTTCACTCGAGTCAAAGTAATAAAGCACAGGTTGTGTAATGTACTGTTTCCCTCTGAAGGACATTTCTGTGCAAACTAACTGAAGCTCACGTCATATTCCTACAATACAAAGACTATTAAACTCAAAGGTACAATCAGTTTGTCCGAGCTGTTCCTGAACGCACCAGAAAACGAGCTGGTTGTTGAGTCTCATTCCCAGAATGGCAGGTTGCAACATTCTGGGTTGGTAAAGTACAGCAGCACTGAAGGTCAGAAACACGACGACGGTACACAAAACACAACAAAATTTCAGAAAACACGACATCACAGATTATGGAAATGTTAGGGACAACACTTCCTGTTTCTGACTGGACAGAACCCGACAGAGCAACATCATTTCCTGTTTATATTACTCATACTCAGCTGTGTTCCTGCACAAATTTTAAACTGAGTTGGAAAGAATGGGAGACGAGATGGAAGTAATAAAGGAATATTTTGACAACAGATACTCATGTAAAGTAATACTCGACATGCTTTCAAGCCAATATGACATCAACACTGGGACCCTGAAAGCAGGTTGAAAGAGTTGGGACTGAGGAGGCGGGGCAACTGCTCCCAACAAATGAAGTCAGAGCGGCCGTGACGTCAGAGCTGCAGCACCTGGACAGATGTTTGGCAGCAGAACAGAAACATGGACTTCACTTTAAGAGGGAGACGGTCATCAACTCAACCCACACGAAACGTTACCGAGGACACGCCGTGAGTTCACTGAGTTACCTGTGGCATGTAGATGGGCACGTGACGTCCTGTTCACCTGTCCCTTTTTTTGAGTTTTGTGGAATGTTGCTGTGTTACTGACCTTCAGGGCCACCGTAGTAAAGTGTATTAGTGTAGTATCAGTCTCCATCATTGATCACCTATCGCCCTCACACAAACAATGAGCAGAGACAGCAACACCAACTAAGTGAAAAGCTAATCATCATCATCATCATCATCATCATCATCGTCGTGTCTTCCTCTGGAACAACACTGAGCTGACAGTGTGCTGGGATGAAGATCAGCTGCTCCCGGCGTGAACCGGAAACTGCCCTCTGTCCAAAGTTGTGGGTTCTCACGGTGGGAGCGCTGCTAGCTTGCGGCAGACACACTCGGCAGTAGAACAAGTTTGAAAACCGGCAGTTAGCTCCACGTTCACGTGATAACAGACGTTACAACCGTTGGGTCACTCACCTGTCCGGTACGCCGTTCTTCTTCCTGTGTCGGGACATTTTCGGAGAGTTTCTTTGTCGATGCTCGGCTCTGGTTCTGAACGTGTCCGCGGACAGTTCGCCCGCTTCTCTCCGGTTAAAAACTCAACACGGGCCAACACCGACACGTTTACACAGAGACTGAAACAAACGCAAAAGTCTCGGACAGTTTGAACTTCCTACCACAGCGTAACGGAGAGTCCACGTTCCAAAATAAAAACTACCTCCAGACCTCCTCACCTGTTCCACCACAGAGCCGACAAACAGCTGCGGCTGTCGCAGGAAGGTGACGTAGAGACACGTACTTGTAAATTAATGGACGTCATCTGACCGCGACCCATCCCCTGTTTTGTACAAAGAAAAAAAAAAGAAAAGAAAGAAAGAAGAGAGAAACAGAAATGTCGTACGCCAGAGGTCGCCAAAAGAATTTTGGTTTTATGTTGAACTGAAGTCCTTTTATAACTCTGTCACTCTGTAAAGTATTAAAAAATAAGAAAGCTCTCAAGACATCCAGTCTCATGGAAAATATTCTGGTCCATATTACCAGATGGAATCTCTGTAATTTTTTTTCCTTCTTTCTTTTCTTTCTCTGTTTTCCAAGTCTTTTATCTCCTGCTCCTTTATTGATTCAATGTAATCATACATCATAGTCATGAATAACGAGTGATACTTTGTATTTATTTTTATTTATTATACTTGCATTTATTGTACTTATTTATTTGTTTATTTAATTATTTTAACTCCTTGTTTTGTTTTTTTTGTTTTTTGTCTATTCATGCCTTGTGTATAAACTCCCCGTACGTTGTCTCATGTTTGTATGATGTCATGTTGCTTGTATGTTATGTTTGTTTGTATAATGTCTTTAATATGTTAATAAAGTTTGATTGAAAAAATAAATAAATAAATGAAACAAACAAACAAACAAAAACGCCAGAGGTACCAGGATGTTCTACAGCTTACATCCAGTCGGATTTTGCAGCCAGACCCCATCACATGGCTAAATTTATTAAAACTCCAAGCAGCTTCACACATTACCGTAATGAAATTCCACTTTATATTAAGTCCCTTAAACTAATAAATAAACTAATGATGTTTTTTGATGCTTAATTTAATTATTTTTATTGAATTTGTGGGGGTTTTTTTTACACTACAAGGTCTAATTTCCCTTTTATTCCTTTTGTATTTTCTGAGTTTTCAATCTAATCTGTCTGTTCAGTTCACACACACACAGAAAAAACCCCCAGAGTGGCTGTTGATGAGTGCCTTATTGTAGCTATGTAAATTCATTTTTCAAAAAAAAAGAATTAAAATGCTTTTCTGGCCATTCTGACCCACAATCCTCTACACAGCGGAAAATACATCACATACGTCACGTTGTGTCTCTCAGATATCAACAAAGCTGAGACAGATGACTGATAATTGACAGAATGACAAGCACCACTATGACAGATGACAACGCATTTAAGTGTACATATTACATAAGTTTTCCTATGTACAATTAATATATTTCTATACTATTGCTGCACAAAGCCAAGTGAATAAATGAGTGTAACTGGTAAGTTACATCTGAACAAGTTTTACTTTAAAATGGCTCAGAAAGAATTCTGGCTCAACTTGTACAAATTTTCACACTAAGGCTGCGACGGATACAGGCACATCAGAGACAAAGTGTAAGGCACCATACCATGACAGAGTAGTACATCCCAGCTGTATGCATACTGCATGCAGCAGTACGTACTTTGTGAGGGCAGGTGCAGTACATACTACAAGTAAAAAGCAAAAGTCTGGAATTCGGAATAAAACCAACATTTCTTCAGAAGTCAGTTATCCTGTTCAGAAACCTTCACAAAATGTACGAACTACCAAATACAGAACATATGTAACATGATAATTAACAACCAATAAATTATATATAATCATTCTGACAGAGAAAATAATAAAGACATAAATGTAATTATAAAAAATGTGTCAAAGACTAAGTAATAACAAATTAGCATTTTCTTCATATGTTTTCATAATTTTACAAAGTTTAGTTTCCTTAAAGGTTTAATGAGTAAAGCTATCTCATTCCTAAAAGCAACAAAAACTTTTGCAACTTTAAAAACTCCATTTTTATTTTTTTTATTTATTTATATATTTAAATTTTCCTAATCCATTAAGAACAAGGGTCTAACTTGCTTGCACTCATTTCTCAAATAGGAATGACAAACCTGCACTTGTTCATAACAGATTAAAATTTCTCATTCCAGCAAATTGCAAATGCCTCAGCACACCTTTACCTTTACCTTATGCAGCCTACAACTGTCAGCAGGTTACAGAGTAGGCAGTTAATCTGGATGTTGACACACAGACATTTCATTGTGTAAGTCATCACATGTGCAACAGTCCATTCAACTGTCAAAGTGTGTCAGATAGCATGAATAACATCACAGTAATGTGGATCCTGTGGGTCATCCGCATCACTGGTAAACTGCCTGGTGAAGGTTGACCAATGAGGTGGCACCGATGTCAGGGCACCGATCACACATGATGGCCATTTGGCTGACAGGTGAAATCCATGAGTATGAATGTTACCAAATGTATGTAGAGTATATCATGGAGCTTGACCTCAGCAGAGTCAGTCATTTCTGAGCATGGAGGAGCTTGGCCATGTGGGCAGCTGCCTGCTGGAGGAAGAGGAGAAGGAGTATAGAGGTTTTTCCTTGTTTTTGTATCAATGTATTTTGTATAACAGCATATTTAGCTGTGTACGTTCTCAGTTTACTTTGATGTACAGTGGTTACTTTGTGCATAAAAATACAGTTGTCATTTCAAAGAATGTGCAATGTGTGATGTGCAACCCTGTGCAGTTGAAATCATTATTTTTGTTCGATACACGATATTCAGTCAGCGTGGAAAAAAAAGCCATTCTAGTATAGTAACCATTCATCCGTGTGAATGAAGAGATGGAGGAATGAAACGTGGATGTGAGGGTTGTTTCCAGGGTCTGCTGACGAAACATCGAAACATTATGACCAGTGTTGTTTGCACTTCCTATGAGAAAATGATTTCATTCTGAAGCACGAGTTGACTGCTTTGGGTGAGATATAACCTGCAGGTGAGCTTTGGAGGTGTGCCAAACCATGCACGCTATTTTGGCAAATGTGCCTCGAGCTTTGATAATGTTATTTCTGTTCCAAGAAATGAGCCAAATCAATTAAGAAAACCTGTAATGGATATATTTTTTAACAAATTTATGTCACATACAAATAACTTGAATTTGACATCTTTACGTACTTCAGTACGAACAGGTGCTGCTACTAGCCTACTTCTACAAATAACAGGCTAATAATAACAGGACAAGGGCTTTCTTTTTAAATCTGTCTTATGCTAAAAAATCCCACTGCTTCATTATTTCTCATGACTTTTATTGGAGCTTTTGTGAAAGAAAGAAGGTCAATAAGAATTGCTCAAAACTCAGGTTTTCAAAATAGGCTGCTTTGTTGGCTGTATATAAAATTTTCCAAGAACATTATTGTGCAGAAAACCTGTTCTCATGTCTCAGTTTGTACATCTTCACCCTTTCACCTGAGACGCAAGCAGAGGAGGAAAGGAATCAAATAATCGATCAGTGCACAATCTTAAATTGCTTTAATTATGACAGGGTAGCCAATCAAAAGCTAAACATCAACAAGAAGGTGAAAATCAACACACTCTTCTTTACACAAGCAATCTGTGATTTCTGTTAGTTCAAATTCTGTAATGGACTCTTATAATAAATCATCATATTAGTCTGATGACATAGGGAGGCTATATAAATTAGCTGAGCTGATCTGTCCCTGAAATCACATAAATACACAGAAAATGAAAGTCAAACACAGGAAAAAAATTATATATATAAACAGACAGATATATCATAGCTGTCATGTTTGTATAATACATAGTATAATTTCTATACATATATAGCGCAGTGTTTATATAATGTATTCTGTTTACAGAATAAACCTTTAGAATTGATCAAATGAAAAATCTCTCAGAACAAAAAGAAACATAAATGCCATCAGGTTGAGTCATCGTCTAAATCATTTAGCTGTTATCTCATGAGAGATGTAACAGGCGTGCATCGTGCGGCGCTCGGCGGTTATTCAGCAGTGCTGAGCTGCATCATCTGTGCACTGTTGTTATAGCAAACCACTGTATTGTGATCTGTGTCAGATGAATATGACCGTATTCATGACCAGTGTTGTGAAGTAACTAGTTACATGCAACAAAATGATGTAATTTAATTCAAAATAAATGAAACTGTAATCGGTTTCGGTAACATTGCCCAGTCAGAGCCTCTCCACACACGAGCTGCTGCTGCTTCAACCTCTGTGGATCATCAGGACACAGCTCATCCTCTCAACACACACACCTTTCTCACCACGACAGCTTCCAGCTGATGAGAGAAGAAGAGAGAAAACAGAAGTCATAAATCAGTGTTTACAGAGACTCCTTCATCAGCTGTCAGTCAGTGATGCAGCACATCCACTTTAAAGAGCAGCAGGGACTTCAGTCCTGTTCAGACAGGAAGTGGAGCGTTGCTTCCTTTCAGCTCTCATGTTAACGTGTTGAAGTGAAACACTGAGCGGGGGGGTATTCCATCAACGTGGCTAAAGAAAGCTGAGCTCACCTGACAAAGCCAGGCTGAAACTAGCGCCATCTCCCAGTTAAGCCTCAAGTGGTTCCACTAACGCAACCCAGCCTCATCTAATCAAGGCTGACTGGAGCCAGGCTGGCATAGCCTCGCTTTGTGCACGTCCGCCAGGTAGATGAGAAGCCCTGAAGAATGGACTGACCAAAAGACCATCAAATGACGCCAAAAGAAAATGAGAGCAGCGCTCCTAATGAAGCTTCATGAATATATTCACAGAGAAAGACAAACTGCTGCCAGTAACCAGGTGAAGGAGATGACATGAAAAAAAACAGACAGGCTTAATTGCTAAACGTTGTACAAATCTACAATTGTTTCATGTTACATGTGAATATCACTTTGTAATATTAGGCGACGCTCTCATCTCCTGTAAAACACTTTGAAATGTCTCTGTATGAAATATGCTGCACTAATAAACTTCACATGTCGTAAATTTAGGCTATTAACAAACAAAAGTTCAGATAACTAGACTGTGTGACTATATTATCAGTCGTCTAGATAATGTTTCAAATAGTGCTGTAGGCCAACTTTGAACCCACATAGCCTAAATACAATTTATTTAGTTTATTAATTAATTAGCACTATTGGGTGAGGTGTGTGTGTGTGTGTGTGTGTGTGTGTGAATCCCACTACTAACTTTTGACCTACTTATTTATGTTTCATATTTACATCTCGAACAGACGCACAAATAAATGTGGGAACAAGTAGTTGTCCTAAAAAAATTAATGTAGTTAGTTATTAATATTAATAGTTGGCTATACTGTCTGCTACTTGTGATGAAATGAAGACGGGGTTCGTCCGTCTACACCATTTTTTTTTACTTTTGGCAAAATAATGGGCCTACATAAAGAGACATGCAGTCTCAGCCTCTCTGTCTCTTTCTCGTGTCTGTCTGTGTCTCATTCTGATGTTCTGCTTTAACAGCCTTGACTGTATTTTTAGCAGCCAATCAGAGACAGAGCAGGGCGGGTCTTCATGGAAAGTAAAAAGTTTGATGTAATGAGGATTTTTTAGGTTCTTTTTACCACATTTAATGTTTAGCACAAAGTTGTGTTTGATGTGTGACTTGTGCTATATAAATGATGTTTCACTGATAAATTAATTTTGGAGACTCTGAAAGAGGTGAGACATGAATTTCAGGAGGTTTTTCATATTTTTACATAACATTAGGAACTTTTTGGGGGGGAAGTCTGTTTCTGACCGTCGGACATTCTTTGACACAAAGCTAAACTAAGCTTGACAGTTAACCTGCCTCAGAGCAGGCTCGTTCACCTGCATACGTTACTATGGTAACTCAGCTGGGATTCATATAAGTTACGTTGATGGAACAGAACTCTCACTTCATCAGTCAGACTTTTTGAAATAAGTGAGACTTTTCCTTAATCCTGCTTCATGGAATAATCCCCGGGAAACTCACAGACCTGCACAGACTTTGGACATCAAGTCTGTTCACTCTGCAGATTTCACTCAAGTACACAGTGGAAATAAAGTGCTGAGGGTCCCTGAACGCATCATGACTGCAGAAACAGAGAGACGTTCACTGCTCACTTTAATGATGGATTAACTGCTGTTAAAAAACAGGGTCTCACTCACAGTGAAATATTTCATCTGCTATAGAAATGTGACCTGACAAAGATGTAAATATGGAGTCTGTTGTAAAAATATTTGTATGAAAAATGGAAGAATCAACAGACAGACAGTATATATGATGTTGAAGGTGCTGCATGTTCACACACAGACTGAAGAGCCAAACATGAGCTGTGGCTGCTGGACTTCAGCAGAGGTTCTGCTCTGTACAAAGAGCACATGCTGACTAAATGGAATGATGCTCTTTGAAATAAGAGCCAGTGATGTGCAGCTTCAGTCACACTGATCTCAGAGCTGTGACCAACATGAACTGATCAGATGTTTAGTGTTGAAATGAGAGAACAAACACTTGGAGATCAGATTTGATGCTGTGACACTTTGATGAATGAGGACCACTGTCTCTATACATGTTGTGATGCTGTCAGCTGTGATCCAGCTTGATTTCCTGGACACATGAACACAACAACAACAGTCGTCTTCACATCCACTCAAACACACCATCACAACAAGCTTCTGGCTCCTCTGATTGGCTGACTGTTCTCTCTGTCTGTCTCTGTGTCCAATCACCATCCTCCTCTCACAGCTTGACTGAGGAAAGCAGGAAATACTGGAACTTTGCTTTGATACAAACTGTGTTTATTACAATCCTGCTGAAAGCAGCTGGACTGACTCCAACCCTCTACTGACCTCAGAGTCTCCAGTCTGCAGTTTGGACTCTTCACAAGATCAGAGAGAGGCTTCACTGCTGAATCCTGCAGCTTGTAGTTGTAGCTCAGCTCCAGCTCTGTCAGATGGGAGGGGTTGGACTTCAGAGCTGAGGCCAGAGAAGCACAGCTGATCTCTGACAA
>JAQLOL010014633.1:0-10732 GCA_029783665.1 Naso thynnoides
GCAGAATGGACTGCTTTTATCGGAGCGTTTATATCAGAGATTTTAGATGCAGTCTGATATAATCTGATATTCTTTTTAATGGCTGATATCGGACCGATATCCGATATCAATATCGGATCGGGACAGCCCTAGTTCTGTCTGATGCCGAACTTCTGAAATAGATGCTGAAAACTGAGATGTGTGATGCCTTCCTCCTTCCATGAAGTAAAGTTTAATGTTTTTTATTAATAGTAATATAGGTGAGCGGTAGTTACTTATGCAGATGGATCATTGGAATATAAATTGATGCATCGATACTTATTGTAGTAACTAACCCCAACCCTAAAAGGATTCCGGTAAGTTTCAAGGACAATGATAATAAAACATAAACATAAAATATTAACTTATTCTAAATATAATAATTAGCCAGGACACGTTTTCATACAAATTTTAGGGTTAAAATCTCTTTTTTTCTGTTTTGGAAAGACAAAATAAATTAAAGCGTTTTTTTTTTTCACACTCATTTTACAGGACGTCCGTATTACTCTCACTTTGTGATGTCAAACTCCTTTTTTTAATTTAATTTCAGTTTTTTTGTGAATGAGATCCCAATAATATTCACTCAGTGGCCAGTTTATTAGGTACACTTAGCTGAAATTAACTCCACTGTTGGCCCTCTCTGCTGTGTGTGTCGTTGAAACACAAAACTTATGCATGTAGGTGTCTCGCTGATTAATTATATAGTTAACCTTTAATGTAAGTTCTGTGATTTTATGGGTTTCTTTTATAGCCAGTCTGGGCAAACGGCCAGAGGACACTACAGAAACATTCAGCAAGTCAGTCAGAGCAAGAACAACCTTGAAAATAAAATCACTAATCCTGCTTATATATTTTTTTGCATCACTAATGGAGGTTCCTGTGGTTAGAAATGCAGGCTGATGCAGTAAGCACGTCTGTAACCGCAGAGCTTCACTCAGTGGCATCACTGATGTAACGTCACGGCTGAACAAGTTTGCATATGTAACAATTTCCCCTCAGCTGAGACTCTGTGTCCCTCACTGACTGACTGGAGCGTCGCTTTTTCCAGCGCAGCTGATTCGTGAAAGGCGCTTTTCAGCTGATTTCAAGCCGAAACGCGGCGGGACAGAACCTGGTTCAGAGCAGGTTCGGTTTGCAGCAGCGTAAGTTACCTCGATGATCCAGCCACCTTCAAAACACAAAAAACTCCAACTTCAGACTCAACACGCCACGCTAACCTACTGATCTCACCTCGCAGGACACGCGGCTGGGCTCCACACTGCGTTCTTAATACTGTCCCAACCTTGAGACGTTATTGGCTGAGGGCCTCACACCACTGCCCACAACCCGAGGCCCGGAAACATTCCAGCAAAATAAGACAAAAATACAAGCAGACTCTCTGCAGATACAGCCACACACTTCAAGTGTGTCTGAAGTGATGACTGAGAGGGATTACTTCTCTAAGAGTACACAGATTATTCCTTTAATCGTGACAAGTTATCTGAAGTTAGTCCCTCATTCACTCAATCCAACAGACCGTCGACACTGAGCGCTACACTGAGGCTTCAGACTCCTAAAGTGATAAAGATGGAAATTAGCCTCAGGCGATAATCCTGCATATTTACATGTAAATACCTCGTCCTCATTTTAAATAAATAAATAAATTCAAATTATTATTTACCATCACAACTAGGGCTGTGTATTGGCAAGAATTTGGCGTTACGATACGCATCGTGGTACAGGGGCTACGACACAATGTATCCCAGTAAACTGCAATACTGTGAACAAGGTGATATATTGCAATTTTTTTTTCAATCTTATTGCAGGACAGCTGTCACAGTATAAAGATCGCACCATAATTTCCATTAAATCTGAGCATGAAAAAACAAAAAAGAAGCATTTTTTGTGCGATCAGAATATCATAGCAACGGATTCTGTGCAGCAGCCGTCTGAGGTTTAAAAAAAAAAAGGAGCAGCTGCCACGAATGTTGGCATGAAAATTGTTCATCAGAAATCGAAAAAGTGTTTTGGAAAACTGATGCGACATTACAAAACATAATACTGAGATATCGATATGTATCGATTTTTTCTCACACCCCTCATTACTGCTGATATCTCGAGAGTCTCACAGCAGCACTATTCACATTGATACAATCAGACAGATTGCATTCTGGGAAACAGCGAGTGGCTAAGTAGTACATGGTTTTTCTAACTGTAGTCCTTCTTTGACAGCACGTCCGCAGCCACTTGGAAATAAAACGCCAAAGTTTTTGATGTCTTATATGATTTACACGCACCAGTTCAAACGAGAACATCGAACACGGCCGTCAGGATTCAAAACTATTTAATCCTTGCGCTGATTTATGAGAAAAAAAGAAAAGAAAAAGAAGAAAAAAAGGTCATCAGACGACTTCCTAATATAAAACTATCAAATTCACATTTTATACAACCTCGCATCTTCATAAGCAAAGTCATGTGCATCAGATCAAAGTGTGACAGAAACAGTCTGCGCCTTTTAACACCACATGTCTTCTGTTACATTAGATCGTATATATTTATATACGACTGATGACTGTGGCCAACAGCATAATGCCGCCGTCTTCATGGTCCGTTTTGATCTGCAACACTGCTGTGGCTGTCACATGACCACAAAGCCTCAGAAACCAAATCTCGTGGAAAAGCCGAGACGGCAGCAGGCACAGTGTTCGGTCTCAATGCCCAGGAGCAAATCAGATTTAACGATGTTTTGGTTTTACGTGTAATGAAACGTAATGTAATTTCAAAAAGATGGAGCCACGTTTGATTTAGAGACGCGAGATCCGACAAACACACAAGTCACTTCCCCGTCCGTGTCGAGGATTTGGCTGAAAAAAAACTGCAGGTTTCACATCCACAAAAAAAACAACATTAGTTCCTGCGCTGACTGGCGTGTTACAGAGCGAGAACAGTCATACTTAGTGCGACACAGAAGCTCTGTGTGTGTGTGTGTGTGCGTGTGTGTGTGTGTGTGCGTGCGTGTGTGTGCATGTGTGTGTGTGAGAGAGTGTGCACACTACACAGCAGCTGACATCTCATGAGACTGGAGGGGCAGGGAAGGGGGTCAGAGAATGAGTTAGAAAACAACTTGGAGGTGCGACAGGGAGAAAAATACAGACAGAACAGGCAGATAACCAGAACGGAGCTGAGACGAGATGATTTCGGCGCCTCCACGGCCTCTTTTTTTACGCTTCGACAGCAGAAATGCAAAACTGTGGACTGCATGACATATGATTACCGGCTTCACGTGTGCATTTTTCACAGGAAACTGAAACATTAAACCTGCTTGACGAGGACCAAAAATGACTTATTTTCAGCTACTTCAAAAAATTAAAGACCTGATCGTCCGGAGCCCATTTTACTCGTCAACTTATTACAACAGTGCCCAGTAATTTTTTCCACTAAAATACATTTTTTGCCTGTTGAGATTCTTCCCTGTAAGTGTAAATAAGACAGTTTTCCTGCCGATGAGAGGAATTCGTCCACTTTGCAGGTCACATGCAAAACTTGAAGATGTTCAGATCAATTAACCGCGTTGACTTTACATATAACTGGTGATTTATTTTAATTCATATCCAATCTGGGCACTTGAACATCAAGCATCTCAGAAAGAGGAAGTTCGCTCTGAAAGTGGTTCTGACGGGCAGGTGAAAACTAAAGCGAAAATCTAAAAGTCTACTTTACTTCATGAACAGTGAAGAAGTCGTGATAGAATTTTAAAGGTTTTATTTCTAAAATTTAATTTCACTTGTTGATGTTTGTTTGTTTATTACTGATTTATGTTATGATTTATTTATTTATATTTGTAACTGGTACAGCACTTTGGTCGGCTGAGGTTGTTTTTTCGGTGTACTTTGGAAATAAACTTTGACTTGACTTTAAGAGAATTAAAGCTTTCAATGGATCAGTCAAATCTGTTCAGACTCCATCCAGCACATATCAACATATATGAAGCTGATGTTGGGATCACAGGCCAAGCTATATGACAGCACAGCAAATTAACCAGTACCTGCCCCCAAAAAAAGCCAAAAAAATAAAGTTACATTCAAAGAACCTGCAGTGAGAAGGAAGACATTAAAATCTCTGAGTTTTTGAATGGAGTTTGGTGTAGGAATGTTTGTTAGAAAGTGTGTAAAGTGATTTAAATGGACGCATGTTATCAACATATCTCACCTATTCTGAGAAACACGACCACGCTGAACATCGACAGCAAGGTCGGGATGACCACACCGAAGAAGACGGAGAGTTTCTTCGGCTGCCGCTGATGGGCAGCCCTCTGCCTGGGGCTGCCCGGGTGCGGCTCCGGGGCCTGCCCGGCCGGAGGTGCCTGCGGCCCGGATTCGTTGACGCTCGTCGAGAGGCGGTAGTGGAGAAGAGGAGTCCGCTCCGTCATAGTGAAACCTGCCTCTGCGCAACTCCGCCAACTTTCAAAAAGGCTCCGGACAATTTCGGAGGGCTGTCAGTCCGGCTTCACTTCACCTGACTGACTGTGCGCCGACTCCCCGAGGTGTTTACGGACGTTTCCAACGTGTTTCTCGGAAGTTAGTGACGCGTCCTGATCGAGTATTGATCGGCAAATGCTAATGTTAGGCAGTAACGTTAGCTACATAGCGAGGAAGACGTTAACGGCAACAAAGCGTGTTTACATCCGGTTTTAAACTCCAGACACTGAACATTAAAAAATGATAAAAATCCACACATGTGCAGCCATCGTAACTCCGGTTAATTTCTTAGTAAAACTATTCAATAGAACGTCATGTGACGCACGAACATTCACCACTTCAATCACAGCCGCGACTTCCGGCTGAACCTTTCACTATAAAAGCTTGAAAAGGCATAGAGGGCTCGTAGGAACAATAAAGGCAAAGTGGAAACAATAGGTGATATATTTTAGCAGGATCGCGGCACATGTTCATGACATTGCCCGTTTTGCCAGTACATAAATTTCATTTTACAACATAAAACACAAGAGGATAAAAATCGACAGGGGAGAAAAGAAAACTTGTGATAGACTACATGGTGCTACAAAAACATCACTGAGGAGAAACATGAAGAGCCACTGCCTGGTGTCAGCTCAGTCAGAATAACTGAACAAAAGAAAAGAGAAATGCTAAAATATGGATATGCACACTTGTTTTGAAATTAAATCCCGCAGTTTCCGGTTTTGTCCTGTCTGTCTTCGCGGAGCTTGACAAAGCTCTCAAACGACTTGATTTTCCTGGTTGTGGTCGTGCTGGTGCATTCCAGACTCTCGCTTTTGGTCATATGACCGGGCCGGCTGGGCCAATCAGAGCGCGGCCACCTGCTGCTGGGCGCCGCATCCCGTTAGACACAGACGGCCGGGTAGGATGTGAAGCCTCCATGCGATGTGATTTCAAATTAACAACAAAGAGTATTTAGACTTGATGAGTGCTGGAGTAGTCAGCTATTCAATAAAGTATGAGAAAACTACTTTGTATTTCTGCCTTAAAAAGTTTAACCAAAGTCACTTTAAAAAAAAAATACCTGTGACATCAGGTGGGGGTGTGTGGTCACTGGTCAGCATCAAACAGGAAGCTGATCCCAAAAAGCAAGAGGTGAGTGACATTACATGTGCTACAGCTTGATTTTAATATAAGGGCATAATTTTTAAAATGACCGATATGTTGTTGATATGAATGATACTCAAACATGTATGGTAGCCTATGATAGTGTGTGAAAATAAACATTTATTTCTTTGAACTATGCATCAATTTTTTTTTATTTGGATATTTTCTTACTGTCCCAAATTGCCCGACATGGCTTCTTAATTTGTAATAACATGTGATATGTGGGCTAATGTTAGACAAACTTGAAGGCCCGTATTTTTTTATGTAAGGTTAAAAAAATAAGGTTAAAGTACTCTTCTATATTTGTCATTAGAGTTGGAGGCCAGGGGCTATACTGACAAAACTGTGTCCCAATTTACCGAGCTTGCACACGTCCTTATTTTGATGAGGACAAACGACACACACAAAATTTCTCTTTTATGCTTTTTATACAACAAAACCGACGGCAAAGTTGTGCAAAGAACTTCAACTGACACAAGTCACTAAATAATTGTTGGATTAGCAACTATAATAAAGCGATTACTAAGATGCCTCACATTATAGCCTTACACACAAATGTAATCTGATTACAGTATTCAGATAACTTTGTAATTTGAATGCTTCAAAACCAAAAAAACGCTAAAGGGAATCTTTATAAATACTGTAAGAAAATGAATTACATATATTGTTTTTGCGCACTCAGGCTTCCATTGTAAAATAAATAGTAATTTTTGGGGACCAGCATCATTTTGCACAGATCATTACGGCTCTGAAAATACACTGTGGTTACCACTGAGGCTTTTATTATAAACTTATGGTTAAAATTAGTGATACAGATCAACCAACAAGTACAGAGTAGTGCAGCGGTGTAACGCCTGTTCCCCTTCCAAACAGTCCTCCCCCAGAAAATAAATAATATGACAGAATCTATCCTGGACACTAGCGATTGAGCAAGAATTACATTTTATGGAGAAAATATAGCAGCATTCACACAATATACAAACATATTGATACAAATATTAAAAAATAAACATACGTATCTTTAAATAATGCACATATTTCCTATAATCTTAATAAAACACAAAACACCTAAAATGTATTTACTGATTTTGTTGTTGCAAACAAGGCCCCACTTTGGAAATTGCAACAGTCCACAGTTTCTCAGTGAATGAGGAATTTTTTGCTGTTTTTGGCACATTTGTTGAATGCTTAAACAAATTCAACAAACGTGCATTTGACTGTATTCGTTCAATTTTCAAAGATTTTATTTGCATTTCAGTTTTTATTCCATCGTTATTTTTCTTTCTAAGACGAACTATGAAAACCATTGTCTTTTTTTTCTTTTCCTGCAGTCATGTGCCTGAAATATACATATACAGAGTTGCATTTGTCAGCTTTCCACAGTCTAGGATGACGCAGAGGGGAGATGAGATGCTTATTTTAATTGTGTGCAAATCACCAACATGGAGCACTTCTCGCCCTGCGCCCGCAGAGGGGGCTGTGGTTGCAGTTTGGATGACACGCTGCAAGAAGTGTGACCAGCAAAGTGCGCACTATGCCCGTGTTTCCATGGGTGTAAGAAATGCTTCTTTCATAGTGAGGATCATCAGATTAGAACCACTTACACTGAAACAGGTGAATGCGGGGGAGTCTAACACGAAGCCAAAATAAGGCGACAGTGCTCCTGCTGAATAAGTTTCACTTTAAGATCCTGAATCCTTGGTGAGATTTTCCTGGCACTGACAGTTAGTTGTTCAGTAATTTTTTTGTGAAGACTTTCATCCATGAACATTAAAATCAGATGGATGTTCATCTTCATTCATTATCCTCTGATTCCACACTGTATCTGTATCACGACATCATTAACAACTTTTTTTGTTTTCTTTGTTTGGACTCTTTATGTTTGTACTTGTGCTTCTGTCCAGCACCTAATATTAACTTTTTGTCTGTGCATGCTTTTCTCTTCTTTTCTATCTTGGCCAATGAACCCCACTGACTTTGGTGATCCCTCAACTTTTTCTCTAGTGCCTTCATGCAGCCAAAAAGTTTGATTTGTCATTAATAACATTTTTATCATCAGTGCATGTTAAATGCTAATTTAAACATAAAACATACATGGTGAACACAGTTAATATCATACATGGATAGAAGCATGTTATCATTGTCACCGTGAGCATGCCAACATTAACATCCAGCTCAAAGCGCTGCTGAGCCAAAGTACAGAGATGCTAACATCATTACTGTCTTAGAGGCGAGACAATTAAACACTGTTTTGCTCTAAAAAAAAAAAAAAAAAAAAAAACGAGCCTTCGGTTAAAAGGAAGGCATATAAACTTTGAGTTGGAGAAACTGCCCAAGAAGTCTCTCACACGATTTAAAAACTGGAAAACTTCTTGCAGTGTAGATTGGTTTCCAGTAGTCTAATGCTGGTGTCAGACTACACCATATCAGACAATAACAGCTGGAAGATGTACGACGTCAAGTGGGCTCGAAAATGATAATTGAGCATCTGGTGACAATTGGTCGTTTTATCTAGCGTAGCGGACGATAACCAACACCACAAATTGTACCCCCTACAGCGTCCTAACAGAAAGACTAGCATGTCTGATTTTTTTGTTTGCCTCCCACAACAACTTGTCAGCGGTAAGAGAAGTAAGATAGTCCCTTTACAGTAACACAAGATACCCCACTGTACACTGCGCCAGTGGTATCAAACGTATGTACGCTTCCTGTCTCCTAAGTGTGTGAGTCACGTCTCCCATAGAGACACTTAGGGAACCACCGTCCCTTCGCCTCATCTGGAAGTGTTATAATGTTGTGTGAATGAATTAAAGCAGATGGATTTTTCATCGCATATTTGTTTACGTAATTTTAAACTTTAAATTCATGGTTTAACCTGTAAGACCATTTAAATGTCTGTTAAGGTCTTGAACAGAGTTAATTTTCTCCTGATTTGTAAGTTGAAAAATGCAATTTTTTCTGTCAGAATGTTCGAAAGATATGTGTCTTGTAAAAGACGGGTCCAGTATGTATCTTGGTGATGATAGGGTGAAAGAATTGGTCATAATCTGTGACTGTGTTCATTTTTCCCATAAGAATGAATGGACTCAAGACTGCTTCCTGTCACACGCACTGACGACGACTACTACTATTGACAAGCCTTGTTGGGAGGTAAACAAAAAAAAAAAAAATCAACCATTATGAGACATTTCTCATGATAAAACGTCGTGCCCAATGCTCATTGATCGTTTCCAAGCCCACTCAACACCCTACATGCATCATTTAGGCTGACCGAGGCATTAGCTTTTCCATAATGACTCGTCTGTATAACGTTCCACTCAGAACTATTGTTGCCTTACTTGGCTTTGGAAACCACTCAGTGGTTGATACCTTTGTCCATTCTTGTTTTCAGATAGCCAGAAAATCACAGATAAATTCCACTACCGCACCATCCTAACGGCAGAAGCATTTCCACTCCGTCAACATGACGGACCCTCTCAGTCCACAATGTGCCGTTCCCTCTTCATCCGATTGTGTCTTGGATGAGACCTCAGGTCATACAGCTCAGCAGCACAGCCGCTGTTATTTTTGTTAAGTTAGCCCCAAGGTCATTTGGTGGTGGTCATCTGGTGTTCTGCTTTGCAGTGACTGTCTTTAAGGTCAGCAGCAAGGCCTTCCAGTTTTCCCCGCAGTAGCATTACGTATTGTTTTGGCACTTGATCCAGGCTGGTTTGGCTGGAACAGTTCTGTCCTAAAGAAGGAGTTGGTGTCACCGAGTCATTCTGTAAGGGACAGAGAGTGGAATTAATTTAATGTGCACTGGAGTGTTGTTTTGTATGTTAACGTACAGTGTCGGGGGTAATGCATTACAAAGTAATTTGTCAGAGTACCTGGATTACCTTTTTGATGTAATGAGTAACCTAACGCATTGGGTCTGCAATTTAAGTAACCTGTTTTTTTTGTTACATTTCCAACAAAGTAATCTGTTACCGTTCTTTTGCTTTACCGTTTATTCCCGTACCTTTTTGGAAACAAGAATGGATAAAGGCCGTTTCTGTTTCTCCGATACTTTTTGGCAGGCAGGCACCTGTCTGCGTCCTGTGACTGCATGACTGCGCGTGTCCGCGACAGACAGATTATACTTTAGTACACAGACTCGGCATCTCAGCCAGTGAGGTCGTATTTAATGGCAGAAGGGAAAGCGCCCCTGACCACTTGATGGTATGTTTTGTACACACGAGAAGAGCACGAGGCTCGAGACATCACTCATTCTGTGGATATACTCTTGTGCACATCAGGGCTACAGTGTGTGGACTTTTCTTCTCTTGTTATGTTTTCGTAAACATAAAACATGAATAAAGTTTTGTGAAAGGAATATTGCTGTCAGATTATGTATCGTAGAAAGTTGCCATTCAGCGTCAGGAGAATCAGTACATTTTAAGGAAGACGTGCATCATGTGGATAACATAGGCAGCGTATGTGCAAGGAATGGCAAATGGGTTTTTCATTTTTGGTGACGCAAGAATACTCTAATAAGTTACTTTTTTCAGTACGTAATGCTACAGTGTAACAAATTACCTTTTATTGGCAGTGATGCTGTAATGCAACAAGTTACTTTTAAATGTAACCACGCAACACTGTTTATGCTGTTAGCTTACTTTCTTATGATATGTTGTAATGTCTTGTGTATGTTGTAGACTCAGAGGTGCTTGAGTTGTGTTCTAACAAATTAGAGCAACTGTAGAAAAAAAAGTAAGTTCATAACACGGAATGAATTGTCAGTTTCTTGACTATATTTTTCATTAAATGGATTTATGTTGAAAAATCAAGTTGATTTCAATGAATATATCATATTGGGTTTTTTTTAAAATATATTCGCTTTGTGTTTATTTTCTAATTATAAACGTTTATCACGTGGATTTCGTTTGTACTTTTTAGTATTTGGTCAATCTTTGTTTTTTATGTGTTAAGCATCTGTTAGTTGTCCTGTTTTGTTTTATTTTTTGTTGTTTATTTTTTGCTCCCTTCCCCAGTTCTCCTGACATTTTGTTTTTTTGTCTCTGGCTGGGCGTGGCTTCCCTCAGTCTCCTACTCTCCACTCACCTGCTCTCCATCATCATCAGCTGCAGCAG
>JAQLOL010014634.1:0-10731 GCA_029783665.1 Naso thynnoides
ATATATAGCTACAGACTTTCCCAAACGTTAAACAATGTCACGTGGTTTTCGTGGCCTGCTCTGCCTGTGGCCTGTGGCCTGATCCAGGTGGGGGGAGCAGCCACCCTACTTAGAAGTGCGCATGCTCAACAGTAGTTAATCCTCCTACCGAGTTAACGTAAAACACCTTTAGACAGCAAAGTGGTAACGAAAAAGTTTTGAATATATTATTTAACCACTCTCTCGTCATCAACTGTGAAATTCAGCCGATGTTTTAATGTAATAATTTTTCGCTCGCTCCATAAAGTTACTTTTGTGACTTCATTTGGGTCGGTAGGTGTTAGTCAAGCTAGTTCCGCATTGCTTTCTCACTGGGATGGACAACAGCGACAAGTGTCAAAAGTAGGGGTCAAGGAGTCACAGAAACACGTCTCCTGCCTCGGATACGTTTCCAGTCAAGATAACCAGTTACCAGAAAAGGTAAGTAACGTTAGCCTTTGTGCACCGTGATGCACTGGTCTTTTTAAGCGAGAAGGACAAGTGTGAGCTAATATAGGTTAGCTTACAAAGCTAACGCTAATACAGTATAGGAATAATAGCCACCTGTTGCTGGCTCCCCCTGTAGCTAGCAACAGCCAAGGATTAACGTTAGCATTATGCCAGCGGTCTTTGTAATACGTTTCTATCTCAAGCTCACAATCCTATTTTTGGGGTCAAACTAAATAAAAAAATACACAGGGTAGCAGAAAAATTGATTAAGAGACTATTTTCAACCTGTTCACTCTGCAACCTTCCTTACTAAGAACTTTTACCGCTACCTGTAATGTTAACATACCTGTCTAATGTATTCTAATGTAAACATGCTTACATGTACACTACATGTTCGATAAAGCGGTGCTGTGTAACTAAAATTGAAAATACTTTGCGAGTAACTTGTAATGGCTGCCTAATGTAGGTTATTCTTTACTGCTGCGAGAATGTCTAACTCTAACGTTAGCTAGTTAAAACCTAAGTTTGACCTAATGTTTTGTATGTAAACTCTTATCTATAAACATTACATTCACTCTAGGCGTCTAACAGCCGTTAGACCTTTGCATGGCAGCTGTAGTATCGTATTACATTATAATATCTGAGTGGAGAAAGGGTTCAGGTGTGAACTATTTGGCATTCCACTGCATTCCATTCACAGGCCTGTATACTTGCTCCAACAAGCACACAGAGCTGTTGGTACTGACTGAAAACAGTAATACGCCCTATAGAACAACACATACTCCGTAGAAAAGGGGAAGACAAAGGGAGCTGCATTGTATTATCTTTGTTCTAGATTGGCAGCATCGTAATCAGGTTAGTTGTGATGTTGTGCTTTGTGTTCAGATAGCCCCATATTGTTGCAATAGACAGGGATTACGTCTCACTCATCAGAGGAAGAGGTGTTGGTAAATATCTAAATTTGAAACACAGAACGGTTGGTAGCATTTTAGAATGAAGTTGAGAGAATGATGTTAAATGAAGGGACCCCCCAGAGGAAATAAAATGGTGGGAAATGTAGGTTTAGCATGACTTGTTATTGTAATTCAAGATAACACCTTGACAAATGGCAGATATCCAACTGTTGTGGGGTATTTTTATGTCAGCCTAAGATGTAGGCTAATGTTTTCAGTTTTATTTTTGACATACGTCAAAAAAAATCTTTTTACGTGTTTAATAAAATTTGATGAAAGGACTTTTGCAAAACCTTTCGTGCATATTTTACTGTAATTTCGCATCATTGTAGAATAGGAATCTTTCACTTGTGTTATTTTGTCTTGTACTACTGCACATTAAGAAATTGTATTTGGTCTGCGTCTGAATACAAAAAAATTGAATATTTCTAAAGCTTTTGTCTCGATAAACTATAACAAACAATGTTGAATGTCCTCATCAGAGATTTCCATATTGTAAAAGCAGCTATATAAGTTGCACAATTTTGGTAAAACAAGCTGTAAGGGTTGGTTAAATAAAAATAAATATGAAGATAAAATTGCATGAGTGTTTGAATATTGTAGCTCTTGGGACTTAAAATCAGATGTGTGCTATTGTCGACTAGATGTTTACGGTGAGTCATTGAGGTCCATGGAGCTTGCTCCCAAACTCCAGCTTGGCTCTTCATTCTTCATTTAGTGATTGGCAAATCTGTGCAGTGAACTTGATTCAATGGCTGATTGTACTCCTCTCAGCTATGCAGAGCTCTGTCCCTTTTTCAAATGAACTGTGGATTCTTAATGAGCTAACTGGGGGCCCGAGGTGAACAAACAGGACTGTGTGTAATGCTTTGAAGTACCAGTGCAGTGCAAACAAGGCACAGCTGATTTTAAATATATATTCTCATCATATCTATTAAGAATGTTAGCTTGAGTATGAGATGCTTCTGACATTTTTAGAGTTTAACACAGAGATGTGGACTTGAGTCTCAGACTTGGATTGAAGTTGCACATAAATTTGACTTCAGACTTGACTTGAGACTTGTCTGTGACCTGAGATTTGGGACTCATGAACAATCTTTTTTTTTTTTTTTTTTGGGCACATTAACATTACCAGCTGAATCATGCCATTGCATGTCATTATCATGTGCAGGTGCGCACACTGCCACACTGCACAGATGACTGCTCAAGTGCAGCCAGCACCATGACGAACACATAACTTGGCAGCTGCTGTTGTGTTATTTGACTGTAACTTCACACAAAGCCCAAAACAAAAGAATCACCAACGTCTGCGGAATTCAAGCAAAGGATGTTGGATCAACCACATCAGACTTTATCAGGCAACTGAGGATGCATTCAAGATAAGTCAGTCAAGTTAGCAAACAAGTTTAGCTCAGCTGAGCTATCTAATGGTAGCTTGCTACTAACGTTAGCTTTGTAGGAGGTTAAATTTTAGATTGGCTTTCAGTGTGTATCAGAATGTATGAGATTGTATCCACAAAAATGTTACTTTTAGTGTTTAGTAAGAAAAGGGCTTATGATAGCCAATAATGCATGATAATCCATCATGAGTAGTTCTTTCATGCCAGCAATAATTTTTGTCACATCATGCTATCAGTACATTTGTTTAAGCAAAATGGTGTTTTGTAGGCCCACTTAAAAAAATATATGTATAAAGCTGTTTAAATAAAGTGGAAAATTAGCCTATTTATGTGTAAATTGTTTTTGATACAAACATCACATTGTTTAACAAATTCATGAAAAATGTAGTCTACTGGAACGAGCTGCAGATGTGCCCTGATGTGCCTGTAACCACCTTAATCTGAAGCTGGCACACTCAGCTAAATCCTAAGAAATATGAATCGACAGCAAATGAAAATAAAAATTGATATTCATTATTCCTATTGAGACATTACTCCTTTGTTAACAAGCTGCACAGTTCAGCGCTTGTTATTCACTGTTAACTGAATCAGAAGTGACAGGGCAACTCTGCTCACTGGCTGACTGAGCAGTTCATCCATTTTTTTCATTTAAAAAAAGAGCTGACAGAGACTTTGGATTATAATGAAGCAATTTCTTGTTTAAGACCAAGTCCCGTTGCCTTGCACTGTGAAGCCTTGTAACCTGACTTGAATTCCAATAATCTTGTTCCGTTATTGCCTGCTTCATTAATACAGATTAATTTCTCCCTTGTGTTCAGTTAGCCAAGGAGCCGTGAACTTGGAGACTGCAGTGAAATTGCCATATTTTAAGGGAAAACGCCAACAAATATTGATTGAAGCAAAAATTTTCACTAGATAAAAATATCTTGTGAATTTTTGGAAATTATTTGATCCACGTCTTTTTGGTAAATTTGAACTTTTTCACTTTTAAACACTGAAGTTATGAGACAAGCTTGGATTAGCTTGCTACGTGTTTGCTCCATACTCTGCCATCTGTCAACACCTACCAGCTACATTCAGGCTGCGTTTCAGAGTGCGCCACAGCTGGACTGCTGGAGTTGCGAAACTTGGAGATTTTGCGGTAATCATGTGTGACTACTGCCTCTGAAAACTTCTGTTGACATTAGTCCTGCCTGTGCACATAATGACGGTGTATTTATAAAGTTAGGTGAAATATGAGTGTTTTATTCTTATTAACCAAATTATTTTATGTTGTATCTGTGTCTGACTTCCTGTCCTGCTCTATCTGCTCTGTGGTGATTTGCTGCGTTGTGCTCCGTCACCAGCAAAAATAGAAGTCTTGAGTATGTGCTGCGATGGCTTCGGATCACCGGAGCTGAGACCGAGTAGAAACGCAACGCAGCCACGGCCAGTGGAAGCACACATTGACTAGAATTGAAACCTATCATCTCTGCTGCTTTGTGTCTGCAGAGACACATCGCACACGCATCTGTTGGAATTTAAGGGTAAGAGACTTGAGACTTGACTGACTTGTGACCAAGAAGTCTTGACTTGGACTTGTCCCTCAAAGACTTGAGACTTGACTTGGACTTGCAAAGAGTGACTTGTGAGCATCTCTGGTATATCATTCAATGTACAGAGGTTGTGATGAACTTTTGCAGGCTAGGTGCGTTTCTTTTTTGTTTTGTTGGCTGCCCAACACATGACTGTGTCTGTGACTGAATGAGCATAGTTTAGTGAGTATAGTGTGTCTGGGTCTTTCTGTAGCTCCTCGGGTTTGCCCGCAGCATGTGTCCACACCTCCCATCCGCAACACTCCGGTTCTGTCACTTAATGCAAGCAGAGTTGAGAAGCAGGACTTTTAGGAAGCAAGTTTGTTCGTCAAATGAGACGCAGTACATGGTTATTATTACACACTTTCATAAATTGTACCGGAGCTCCGCAGAGAGGAGGAGGGAGGACAAGGAGCATCATGCAAAGCAGGAGCAGCGTTTCTGCTGGCAATGTTTTTTTCTGTGACTGCCACAGCAATGCAAAATGTCAAAAGCAAATACAACGTTTTGCGATGAGTCAGCTGATCTGTTCCTCTTTATATACACAGTTACTAAACGCATTAGTACATTCACCCACAGGGCCTGTGCTGCTCTCTTTGGAGTCTCGACAGGAGGTGAAGACGACCCATGAACAAAAGTCTATGAACACACAGCGTCTTGAAGAAGATTCAGACATTTATACATGAGACGTTGTCTTAATTACCTGATCTAACACTGCGCATTCAACCCTCACCGGACTCCTCATGTCAATCAGATGTCACTCTGTTAGAATCCAGTGTGTGATGAGAAAACGTCACTTTTCCACACAGCCACAGAAAGTAAAGTCACGAGAAAGTAAAGTGTGTAGCATCCTTCTCATAACCCAGCGCACCACGGAGTCTCTTCTCCTGCAGCTACTGACAGCCTGTCACAGCAGGGCCAGTCCTAGACATTTTGTGACCCTGGGCGAGATTAGGATCCTGGGCCCCCAAACTGCTCCTGGCATCAGTTGAACCACCATTACATGTTGGATTTTGTTATAAAATATTTTTGGGTTGTTTACTTTCTTATTTAGTGAGCGAAACAAATGTACCACACAGCCAGAAAAAGTATGTCCTAGGCAGGGCGAGTAGAAATTTAGATGGGGCAAGTAGGTTTGAGAAGTACTTGGCCTCTCAGGGCAAGTAGAAAAAACCTTAACGTTGGTCCCTGTTACTCCTAAATTATTCTCTGCATTTGTAATTCACATATCAAATATGAAATGTACAGTCCTATTTTAACACAGTGTGTTACATTACCTGTTCAATATGTAATAATAAATGTTTTATGCATTATTAACTCCTATTATCTTTATTAAATAAACATTTTCCTTATATAGTTACAACACCATGTATGACTGATGTCTTTGAAAAGGCAAAAAAGTTTGTTAGTGACGGTGCCAAATTAAAATACGATTGTATTTTTGTACTTTTTTTTTTTTCTTGAAAAGCATGACTGAACCACATTTATTTTATGTATGCTATGGTAAAAAACTCATTAATTTGCTTCTCAGTTTTGGCCACAAATTTTCATTTCAGTGCATCCCTTTGTAAAAGTCTGTGTTTATTGTCATACATGTACTGTATGTTTGATGTATTGAATTATATTGACATTGTTGTAGAGTTTATACTGAAATGTCAGTCTTAAGTCGTCTGTTATCATTTTTAAATGCACCAGTCAAGGTATTGCTACCCAATTGTAGAAAAAAGTATGAGGACTCTCCTTTATTAAAAAGAGGAAAAAAGGTCTCGTGAAAGTATTGAGACACTGCTGTAGATCGTATTACCAAACCTGAAAATCTAGCTGCCATTTTGCCTACTAAAACGATGGCTGTAACCGGACAGTAGGAACATATAGGTCAGACTATGTCCTGACAGGATTGGGTGTGAACGTGTGTGTGTGTTTGTATGTATGTATTTGTACGTATTTGTACATGTCCACGTGGTATGCTGACAGGGCTTCAGTATTACAATTCAGGGACTAAGTTTACTGGGTCAGCTACTGTAGCTAACAGGCTTGCATGCCCACAAAGAGGTGCACATTAACTCGCCTCTGTTTGCTTTGCAGCCAACCTGCAGAAGCTAGTAAGTGCATTTCAGAAGTGGAGCTTTACTGGGTCCAGAGCACTGGGAGGATATTTGAGAACAGAATTGGGTTGCAGTGGTGTTGAACTGAATCTAGTGAATTATTTGTGAGTTTAAATGTGTATCAACTTCTCTTGCAGTGGGCAGGTTGAAAACGATGAATAATAAATGGATTAGCCTAAGCCTTTTTTTTTCTAAATATGATAAGAAAATGGTAAAGGCAAGCTAAATATGGCTCTTTGTAAATCAGCTCAGATTTAATAAATATATAATGTTTTAGAGTAATTGATGCATTGTTCAGAACAAAATATTTCAGTAAGTGTCCATCTTGCTGTATGAATGCTGTAGTATCCGTTTTATCAGTTTTTCTTTTTAATTAATTGAAAATTAATACAAAATAAGTAATTTACAGGATCATCCTGTTAATTTTTGTTTCTGAGGTGAAACCAGTAAATAAAGAGTTATTGACTGATCAAAGCATTGAAGTGCACCGAGGAATAATCTGTTGTGTACCTCTACAGTTAATAAACATTTAGTATAGAATGACGTTTCTTTATTGTACCAGGAGTTAAGTTACCTCCATTAGTTACTTTATTTAACTTCATTTGAACAAAAATGTCTTGCAATGAACTGTTAGATTATTTTAAACATAATTTCTGTCTTTTTTGTTTGATTGTCACTATACTGAAATATGCCCTGCAGGTACTGCTCTGAATCATCAACACTAATTATTTCTATGGATGTATTTGGGAAAACCTAAATGTGATATGTGGCAGTGATGCACACAATAAGGTTATGGACGCTGGCTTTTTAAGGACTTACTTGAAGCCATTTTAAGTGGTGTACCATACAAACATGTAGTCTAGCCTGCAGCTGTTGAGCATGTGCTGTGTGTGTGTACATTATGACCCAAGACTTGTTTAACCAGTTGGACTGAACTAAAGTTCATCAAGCAGAGGGTTTTGTGCTGTGAAAGAGCAACAAGTAGCTAATTTAAAAGTTAAAGGCCAATTTACATCTGTAGTTTGCATGTAAGATAACAAACTAACAACTTGTTAGTATTTCAGTCAATGGCAGTGTGTATCCTGTTGAAATGATAGGTGCTGCTATTTAAGAAAATACCACCCACTAAACTTTCTGCATAACAGACTGAGCTTACTCAGCATGTTTTCAGTCTAAAGTTTGAAAAGAACCCAGCGCCAAGAAGGAAGTTCATTTTGTTTCCGCCTGTTTTATGTACTCATCTGTTTGTGTCTTATACAGGAGTGCTGTAATCACTGCTGCTAAGTTGTCCCGCTGGAACCAAGGACTGCAAGGACAGCGTTTCTGTGAAAGATCGCTGATTAATGACCTTTAATAGAAGTAAGTAAGAAAATATATCACTGTGTAGCTGAACAAAGTCACTAATATTGACTGGATGTGGTGTATTACTTTTTCTTCACTGTTGAATTTAAAGCTGAATTTACAGGGAAGCTTAGCTTTATCAAAACTCCAAACGAACTTGACCTAGTTCACATGATAAGAAGGTCAAATGCTTGCTTGCCAGGCAGCATTCTGCATTTTATGCTACACTGCACACACTTTCAAGCCTATTCAGTCATTTTCGTTGTCAAAGAACTTCTGAGGTTCCAAAGTGCAGCCTGATACTGCAGTCAGGACCCTCCCCTATCAGGGTCATTAACTGCTGATTTAACCAATTGTAGATTAGGTCAACATTTGTATTATTTTTGTGATGCTCAGTAGGAGACACAACAGGACTTACCTTTATGTTTGTCACTGTCAGCTGCTAATCTGTGTTTGTGATCCTTAACTTAACACAATGATCATTCCCCCTGTCCCCTGTATTTCCTGTTTTAAAGCACTTGTTTTTGAACTGGGGTAAATAAAAACACTTTATACTGTTGTAACTTTGACTTGGGATGATTGTAGTGCTAAACAGTTTAACATCACTCAATTTACAGTGTTCTTTCCCTGTCTCAGCTTCAAACACACTCAAATCTGAGCTTGTTTACCTATTTACTGGATTCTTATGTTGAATTGATTTGGTGCATGTAAACATAAAGCACGTTTAACTTCTCAGGCATGTTGGTATTCTCTCTGTTCACAAACTATCCTTTGTTTTTTTTCACAAATTGGATTGAAAGTGGAGTGAAAGAGGCTGTTATGATGCATTTGCAGTTAAAGCAATCAAAGGCATTGCTCTTTACCTTCTCTGTTGTGTGCCGTTAGCGTGTGGCATGTTTAGGCCATTTGCTTGATTCTTGATTTAGTTTGCATGACATAGAAACATCTAAGCCTCCTAATGTCTGGACTAACTAAAAAGACTAATGTCGCTTTCACACCAGAGCTGTTTGGTCCAATTTAAATGAACCTTGATTTGTTTCCTCCCACTGTCCGGTACATTTTGGTTGTGTGTAGGCTCATTTGAACTCTGGTGCGGACATAACAAGCAAACTCTGCTCCGCTTGAAAACGGGAGTCTCAGTTTGCTTCCAAGTGAAGGAGCAAAATGCAGCACGATGGGTAAGAGTAGAAAAAGCAAATAGAGTGCTTGTAGAAAAAACATCAAGGCTTGATAGTTACTCCTGATTAGACGTGTGTTCCCCTCTGCAGGAGCGCACATGCATTCAGTGAAGCTGGACATACACCGTGCTTTGCTTGTTGATACGCTTCAGTTTCACCCGAGTAAATTAAAAGTTACGTGGATTGTTTAATGTTTTGTTTTTGGTATTGTTTTATCAACAACATTGCGAAGTAACGTATGGCTCATCTATCAAAATAAATGTTTTTATTATTCTAAGGGGAAGGATTTCCTTTTTCTGCTCTGTCTAGTAGATGAGTGGTTGTCTTTGTCTTCTTCTTGTTTTGCTTCTTCTTCTTCTTTGGTGGTTTTTGGTGAATGAGCACAGATGAACAGACGTTGTGACTATGTGACATGGTTTAGAAGGTTTGGTTTGTTTGAAAAAGTCCAGTGTGAAAGCAAACCGAAGTGCAACAGTGCTGCAATTTCAACCCCCAATCAAACAGGTATACTCAAAATCTAATGACTTAGACTTGGACTCTGGGGCAAAAAAAAGGGATCGAGACATCCCTAGGTTTAGCTCTTCAGTCTTGCAGATTTCAGAATTGATTTTCATTTGGTGTTTGGTCTGATAAACACAATCTTTGCTAACATAACAGAGCTTCTGTTCAGCTTCAATCTGGCCCTCATTAGCTTCAGAGGACATCTAATCTATTGAGGTGTCCCCAGAGTTATTTATTGG
This sequence comes from Naso thynnoides, assembly GCA_029783665.1. Lineage (NCBI taxonomy): Eukaryota > Metazoa > Chordata > Actinopteri > Acanthuriformes > Acanthuridae > Naso > Naso thynnoides. Next base: position 9,760 of record JAQLOL010014634.1, read on the forward strand.
TTTATTTAGCATAATTATAGACATCTGGAGTCTTTAATAATTGGAAAAACTTGTGTAGGTTCCTGTAAAGTTAAACTTAAATAATCGCTACAGTGGGATGGCAATGACGTAGTTCCAGCCCATAAATTGCATTTGTCTGTAAGTGAGTGAGTAAGGCGATCATTTTCATGATTGGCCAGAGAGGAGTCATAGCTCTGTCATCACTGGTTGTTTCCCTTTTAAAATGAATCTGTGTGAATGGTCATTTCGTTGTCAGTGGGCGTTTCACCTACTGTGGAGTAAGTGGAGCAGTCTAGCTGAAGCGAGACAACTGAAAGCCAAAACGCCTCAACAAGCTGTTAAATAATCACACAGATATTGTTATATCATGTTAATTGAAATTCTGATTTGCTGCGCATTGTGGTAAGAGACAAATAAGAGTTTTTTGTTTGAAATCACATCACATTATCACAGTGAATATACAGTGAGACCGACAGCCATGCTTCCTGCTTCTCTCTGCCCAGGCACAGAGCTACAACAAACAGTCAGCAACTGACGACTGGCGGCTACTTTCCACATAGAAATTCAGCACTTTCTATCTTATATCAAAGACACCACATAACCATAACTGTGATGTGACTGTGTGTGACTTTGGCTCCTATAATAAGGCTATATGGGATAAATTGTCGAATATTTCTCTTCCTTAATGAACTTCTTTTACTTGCTACTTATCAGAGGACTTCAGGTCGGTGACATGTATTTAACGAGAGCCAGGGCTGACATTAACACTTGCTTGGGGCAAGCTTTGTGGGATGAATTGTTAGATATTTCTCTTCTGTAATGAACTTATTTTACCTTCTACTTTTCAGAGAACTTCAGGTAGGCAACATGTATTTAATCAGAGCCAGGGCTGAAAGTAAAGCTTACTTGGGGCAAGCAGCCTAAACTCCATGTTGCTGTGAGTAAAATGTGCCACATAGTTGCCCGTTCTGT
>JAQLOL010014635.1:0-10723 GCA_029783665.1 Naso thynnoides
TAACATGTTGCTGTGGGCATGATTAAAAAAATATATATATTTATTCCTGTGCCGGATTTCCGGCACCGTGCCGGAGGTCTTCAAGCCCTGCTTACTCGATCGATCTGAGCAGGTCAGTGGTGAAAACAGGAACTTTTAGTGGAGGAACTTTGACGATGAGCATTTGGCCTCAAGAGTCCTGTTCGGCATCGCTTCTCAGCTGCAACGTGTGTAACTGTGTGAATGTGATCAGGGCATTCCTGAAAAAGAGAGCTTGTGTCACTGAAACTCCCCCGAATGAATCAAATTCTTGAAAAGGGAGGTGAGTTTCTTTCACACCTATAAATTATTCAGTCGTTAGCGTTTTTTAGGAAAGTCAAAATTGAAGCTAAAATGGTGAAAGAGCAAAAAACGTTTGTGAATTACTGACTAAATATCCCCAAAAATTGAATAAACTGTGAGGTTCCCATTAAGCATTAAACACACCAAACACTAATGCACATGACACTAGTTGTTAAATGTCACATCACACACACACACACACACACACACACACACACATAGGAGCTAGGCAACAGCTGAATGTAATGCGAGCTCACTGGGAGTCTGACGATTAGCCTAACTGTGTTGATTCTCGCAGTCAAATGAGTCGTGACAGAAGAAAAATGTGACTGAATCTGTTAAACACTGCAGCTCCGACACTGACAAACAAAATAATGTTTGTCTTTTTGTCCTTTTCACAAAATGAGAGCCGTTATTGGCGTGTGTAAATATGTGTAATATATATTCGTGCACCCAGTTTAGTTCAAACGTGAGCATTTCTTTTCCGTCTGTTGTCACCCTTGTGTTAAACAACAGCAGCTCCCTGTGGTTTTAAAAAAAACGTGACAAAACATAAAATATGGCTTCAATATGTCCCCGCAGTTCCATTCCGCCGTTGTTAACATAAATCAAACATTGTTAAAGTGTCCAGGATTATACAGCAGCCTTTGATAACAGCATCAGTTAAACAGCTGCATCGTAATGCAAATGTAGTATCATGAAAGAGCGATTACATTTCGCCTGCAAATTTCAATTTAATGAGAGAGAAAGGAGTGCAGAGGGACATTAATGCAGGTCATTTGGCAGCGCTCTCCACCATAACCGTTACATGCAGGTTTTGGCTCATTCAGCTGATTACTGCATGTTACTGGTGAGCGGGAACATGGAGCGGGACACGGCGGCTCCCTCGTAAATAAGCCACAGACTGAGGGGGGGGATGTAAAACCGAAGATAAAAGAGAAAAGTCAGGACTTCAAAAACAAGATGATGCAAAATAATGTTGTTTTTTAACCTTGTGGCGTCTTCAGCAGCCAGTTAATGACAGCGACTGACTTTGTCACTGGTGGCAGTCACTTTGTAATTAAAGAGCTGCCACAGTGATGTGATTTCATTGAGTTGGTAGGCTCTCTAGAGAAAAATGATAATAATAATAATGATGATGTTGAAATCAAAGCAGCGGGGATAAAAACATCTTGACGTTTAGACGCTAAAAACACAGGATTTCCACTTGCACTTAGTGTCTGCCGGCTGAACGCCATCATCAGACGCTGTCCTCCGTGCTCCCCGAGCTGACAGCTAGGGGACAAGCCTGATGATGTCACTGTGACATCATATCGACAGTCCTCCTCCAGAGCCACAGATGACGTCATACAGGCTGAGCGGGTCTACTGCTTGTGGCTACTGAATGGGCTTTGACATGATGAAGAGCATCCTTAAATGTTAACAGATGTTAACTGTAAAAAATTTTTTTAAAAATCTGAAAAGTTGAAATTAAAAGTCATAAAATGCAACTGAACATTTGGGGGAATAATTGAATTTGAATTGTTTCTCAGGATTAAAACTAATGCCAGGGTTAGACTGAGAGATATCTGTGTCTGTTCAAATGTTCACTGTGTCAGATCAGGCGATTACACATCACAAATTCTTGCTGTGTTGTTGCCGAGAGACATGACACACTACACGTTACTCTTTGACCAATCATCGTTTGCAGTCATGATGTGCTTGATGTCACCAGAGTACTACTGACCAGCCGCTGTGGCACGTTAAGAAATCAAACATGCTGGTCTTTCTGTCATGAGGTCGTGAGGCATCCTAGCCGTGTCAGATGTAGGGATGTCACGGTTACCGGTGCAGCGGTAAACCCCAATAAAAATGTTGACTATAATAATTACCGTTTTAATTTAAAATATATATATTATCTCGGTGGATTACCGTGCCCGCGGTGTAGGCACTGTGAGCCTTTGCAGCGTTTCATCCGAGTCTACTGAAGTTGCCGCGCAGGCGCACTTTGTAGCCTACAACCTTTAGACTTTCTCGAAGCTGGAATCACGGCCGAAGGAGGAGACGACAGCGCTCAGGACATCTATCAGCCTTCAAAGAGGACCAAGTCTGAAGTTTGGGCATATTTTGGGTATTTTAAGAATGCCGAGGGACAGTTGATAGAAGACAGTTATCCTGTTTGCAGAACGTGCAGGAAAAAAAGTATCTGCTAAAGGCAGCAATACTTCGAACCTCATGCAAATGCAAGGTAAGTTAACGTTTTAGCTGGAATGCATGACGTGGGGACTTCGGATTGAGGGAGAATGCGACGATTCGTCTGTCTATCCGTCTGTCAATAATGTTAGCATAAGCCCCAAAAATGCATCTAGCTGCTTACTAGCAGCTAATTTTTTAAGCTAAACTTTTATTCACGATGAGACGGTGAGATGAAGACACGGCATTGTTGAGCGCTAGTTGAAGGCACAACAGTGCCATACACTTCATTTGTTTTAACCATTTTCACACCACATCAGCTGCGGTTCAGTTTGCTTTTCTTTTTTTCTGCAGCGCAGGTCATCAGTAACTATCAGCAGACACAGCTGGAGCGCACAGCGCGTACTGGACATCGCTGTTTCTTGGACGTTATTGTTCTCAGTGTAGACGACCCTTAAGAGCTCAAATATATTATTTTTTCTTCATTTATTTTGTGATTAGAATATATATAAATATGATGAAATGTGATTTGCCCTGTAAGATAGGCCTAATGAATTTCTAGCCAATCGTTTTCTTTTGATTTAGCAACAAAAACAAGTATTATTCATACATATTCAAAACATTTTTTAAAAAATACCACGATAATACAGAAAACCGTGATAATTTTGGTCACAATGAAATGATCAGTTGTTGCGCTCGATGCTTATTGATCGATTCCGAGCCCACCTGTCGCCCTACGTCTTCCCGCTCAGGTTGGTATCAGGCTGATATCGTGTAGTCTGATCTCGGTATAAGGTGACCAGATTCCTGAAATGAAAACCAGATTTCCAGGTCAGCAAACAAAAATCATTGAATATCATTATGAATTTAAAAATGGAGACAAATTCTGATTTTTCGTGTATTTTATGCAGTGAACCATCGTGTCATCTTGGTCTTGGTTGGGTGTATGGATGTGATTGATCACTCTTGCATATTCTCCTCCTTTGGCTTTTTTACTCCATTCATTTTTCGTTCTCACGTTCTTCTCCTGCTCATTTCCTCCTGTCTCCGCTCCTCTTTCTATTCCATCAGTGATCCACAACACTGAATATTGTAGTAGCTGTCACATGGTAATCTTTACAAAAAACTGTGTTACAGCCACATCAACAATGTTACTTTCGGTGAAACAGGTCTTCGGTCCACCCCAACTCTGACTTATTTTTCCATTCGCCCTCGTAAATAATGTTGATTTGCTTCTTCTTCTGTCCCTGGTGTGAATAAGTGAAAATAAACAGCGCCACTCAGTTATTACAACCCACATTGTGGTCGATTTTACTTTGTGTTTTTTTAATCCACTGATCACCTTCCTGTAAACACCAGAACAACATATTCCAAGTTATTATTATTATATTTCATTATAGACATATTTATATACAGTGGTATACATCATTCTTTAACAGTGTCACACAATCTAAAAAGAAACTGACGTTAATTATGAGACACTGACAGACATCTTGGACAAATTAATTGAAGCCTTGAAGAAGAATCTCGCCGTGACTGAGGCATCAGCGGAAAGTGGCTGCCGTGTGACTCCAGTGATCATCGTTTCAGCTCTTGCTAACGTAAAGCTTGGCTAATTAGCTTCCTCTTTCACACCGAAACACAATCTAAAACTTATACTGGGTTCCATTTTCAAATTTAATTTCCCCAGTGTTTCCAACAAAGTTCAAACTGGGAGAAACCTGTTGTTTTCTTCAGGCTTACGTTTCATGCTGTCCCTCGTCTCTAACTTCCAGGGTAACAGCAGTCAGATTGAAGAAAGAAGTGACAAAACATAACGTGAATCAACTTTCACCCTAACAGATTTTCATCTGACATGGAGGCTGTTTAACAACCAAAGAAACCGATTCCCATGATCCTATGCTGCCTCATGATGTCATCAAACTACATCATTGTTTTTATTGAGAGATCTCGCGTGGCAGAAATGACATATTTTGTACATGACTGATCCTCCAGAGTGTTTAATGTTATTAAGAAACAGGTGCGTTAAATTACTAAATGTTAAAAGCTTGCATTATAGTAAGTGGGAAAAAATTAAGATTTTGTGGGATAAACGGTCTAATGTTCTCCAGTGCATCACAGGAGTTTTCACCTCGTCTCCTAGCAACGGCTGTACTCAGCTGTCAGTCAACTGCTGCCATGGAAACGCCTACTCACTGGCTAAAAGCTTACACACAAATATGTTTAAAAATGTCTTTATCCCTCTTACAAAAATTTAAAAATGCACACAGTTTCTATGGCATCACTTCTATTTTCTGTTGTTTCGTGTTCATGTTGTCAGGTTACAGATCTATAGGCCAGCTTCATCTTTTTAGAATTTCCGTGCCTCTTCATGAGTTGGAACTATTACGAGCTCCTCTAATGGCTGAGAAAGGCCTCCACACTCTTCCTCACACTCTGCAGGTAAAAATAAATCTAAAAGTAGTTCCAACAAGAAGCTTCTGATAACATCTGACGACATTTTAGAGGTGAAAGATTTGACAACACCGATGTTTCACCGAGCTGCTCTCACACTTCATGTTAAGTACGAATCTGCAAAAGAAGCTGCAGTTAATCAGATAATCACGGTGACACGAGTAGGAAATCATCTCGAATGGGATCCATGTTTTCTTCTGACGTGCATAAAGAACACATTAGGTGTCTTGGTTATGACTTTGTTTGCAAACAACAGCTGGATCACACTGAGATCTGCTGTGCAGCAGCTGCAGCAGCTCCTGTGGGCCCTGCAGAACGCTGCCAATCATTGGCTGCAGTTGTCGTGTCTTATGCAAATCATATTCCAACATCCAACATCCTGCTGATTGATGGCCGAACACTGGAGAGCGGCCTGAACATGCACCGCCCGGGATTTAATTTGTCAAGACATGTTAAGTCATTCCTGTCTTTAATGGATGCATGTGTGGACGTGTTTGTGTAAATATGATTAGCTTTTTGTATTTTAATATGACCGCCATAGTAAATGTAATTAACCTTTAATCTGAGTTAGTTCTGCAGAGTATGTAGCTGCGAGAGTGACGTGATTATGTTCTACAGAGAGGGAGGGGGATCGAAGCTCCATGGAAGTAAACATTTAACTTTATTAACATATTTATTTATTTTCTGTTTTATTTCACGCCATTATCAGGTCAGAATATTGTTGTCCATTACTTTGCTTTATTACTAAATACATTTATAATCACGACACTCCGATCAACCTTCTGTGTTAAAGGAGAGATTTGGTATTTTCCGACCTTTATTTCTATTTCAGTGTGTGTGTGTGTGTGTGTGTGTGTGTGTGTGTGTGACTGATGGGGATGTCTATTTTGGACGTTGGCCGGTATGGAGGGAGGCAGATGCAGCTCAGAAACGAGCTGAACAGGATTCTTGGGAGTAAATGCTCATTGTCAAAGTTTGTCCACTAAAAGTTGCTGTTTCCACCGACCGGCTCAGATCGATAGTGTAAAGGTGTGTTCAGACTGAAGCGATGAACGTGATGTACCCGCAAGAATCGGATGGATCGTATTTTGGATCATCGCTTTAGTTGCTTAAAATGCGTCATTTGCGTGATGTACATAGTCTGCTTGTATCAGCTTGTCCAGAGGAGGGGGGACCGATCCCTTTCTCCCATTAATTAAAGCTGATTTAATCGCCATTTCTGCACTACATCAGCTGTGGAGGTCCTACGCAGGCTGGAAAACTTAACAACACTGGATCTGGTTAATGAAATTATCCAGCACACAGCTCCATGTCAGCCACAGTTAGTGTTAGTTAGTAGCATCAGAAGGAACGGTGGCTCACGGTTTCCCAAAAAGTCCAATATTTTCAACTTCGAGCAATGGCACAATAAAGGTGATTGAGGTTATGCGTCACGAGATTTGCTTCACTTGAAATGACATCGTGTCTCATCACATCTGTACATTGACTTTGTGTATAATCTCGTGGCGTTCGTCGTGTTTAGCGCTTTCGGTCTGAACACATCTTAAGTTTCTGACAACAGTATGCAAAGCGTTTCTCTCACCCTTCGCTTGTTCCAGGCAGTGTGAAACCGGATCTCATTCTGAAGTCTCGTTCTCGTGGGATCTCGTGTGTCACAGTGAGTTTTGTCTCATCAGTTTTAGTACCATCCCTGAATATTTACCCGACTTTGAGAGTGTGGATGAGAACTTTGAGTTTGATGTCCGCCCATATTTATTTAAACCTGAGTATATAGATGATGAGAAAACAAGCACTTTTAGTGCACGAATGAATCCTGTTCTAGCTCGTTTCAGCCTCCCATAATCAGGACCAAACTCTAAAATAGCTGTCCCCATCAGTCATACACTCACACACACACACACACCACACAGGGAAACTGGGCCAAGGGTGAAAATTACCAAAGTTCTACTTAATCCTAAAAAGAGCTGTGAGGTGGGGGAAGCCATTTCCAGTGTCTCTGTTTCTGGTAGTATTTTCCTTTAGAAAATGTTCAGGGACTCGAAGCTCTCCTGTAACTTGGATCAAAAGGAAACTGTTGTATCCGTTTCGCACTGGACAAAAAACCCACTTAAACCCACTAATATCCGTCTTTTGTTACAATTCTTTTCAGATGTGATGCCATGGCAACATGGTTGTCTGAATAACAGCTATCATGGAGGCCATGACGTCTCATCACCTCTTTCTCATTATTAAAATGTAACCACTTCAGCTTTGTCACTGACCTCCATGATGCTTTCTGCTGTTCCACGTCTTCTGGCCCGTTGGTGAGACTCACATATACGCACCACTGTTACCACGCACACATCGTGGTTGTGAATCTACTTTAACCCTACACCAGGACTCTTGGTATTTATAGATTATTGACAAATCATAAATCGATGTTAGGCCATAAAAAATCCACAGTGACGAAAACATTCAGCTGGGAGAATAAGAAAATTAGTGAAGTCTCTCTGAACATTACACAAGAACTCTGGCCAGCACCAGTGTGCATTTCAGTTAATTTTTGCACACAGTGCTACAGTACCATCTGTGTCACAGCGCGGACAGGAGCTGACAGGAATCGGCTGGGGGTTAAATAGTTCCTCTCCTCATCTGTCGCCTCCTCTCAGCCTCAGCTCCCCCACGGGAACACTACCAGCAGCGATTAATCGAGTTTGTCTCCGCCTCAGCCTCTGCTGTCACAGGAATCACACTCAGCACACTGCACAACTGCAGGCTTCATCTCTGCGCTGCATAATTCACACATGAACACTCATTCAGCACCAGGGATCCCCACTGGGACAAACAGGAATATTCGAGCAGCATTTTGCAGTAAAAGAATCGTGTGGCGAGTCCTGCAACGATCAGACATGACAGAGAGAGATCGGCTTTATGTAACATCATGAAATCAAACGACAGGTCGTCACTGCATAAGACACTCGCTGACCGCCCCCTGTTTGACTCATTCACTCTTTGATTAATGTAATGATTCATCGTCTGACAGGCTGATTAGATCAGTAGCTCCTGAAGCAGCTTCAGGGCCACTGAGGGCCCTCCAGAGGCTTCCTGGAGTTTACACACTAAATGAGGAAAAGTTACATTTCACTTTAATTAAATCCACTTTAGATGATCCCATGAACAGATTGTATAATGACTTCAATAATCACAGGTGTCAGTCAGACTGAGGAGCTTTGATTGCAGTGATGAGATTGTCTGCAGCGACAGAGATGAAGCAACTCTTCACACAAAATGTTTGGAAGATGAAAACACATGAAAAAGTTTTGTTTTTTTTTACTGAAAAATGCTGCTGTCAGCTTCTTTATATTAGTTTCAGTGAATACATATTGTGATGACTTTTTACGGTAAAAGCAGCTTCACTGATTTCCATCACAGTAGTGAGGTGAGGGTTGATTTGAGCCAATGAGTTTAACAGATCAGCTGTCCCAGTGTTTGCATCTGCATGGTTGCACCATGTTTAGCCAGACAACGACAGTGATATTGTTTGTCAATGTGGACAATGACAAATTAAATATGTGCAAGCCAAATTTCTGGCAGAACACTTTATCTTGCCTAAGCCCTGAGTTTTGTCTGTAGGTGTTCCTTAAATGTCTTAAGATAAGGCAGCCTGAGGTATGAAACCCGGAGCAAAAATGTCCAAAACTCAGCTTGCTGCTGCTCCTTAAGCTCACTGAGCAAAAACTCCAACCTGAAGGCGACACAGCTGAGTGCATCAATATCTTTATCAGCTCAGATCTGTTCTCGCACGGATTTTTGGCAGCTGAAAAGAAAGAGAACAATGTTCACAAAGTGTTCAGTGTGAAAATCAAACTACAGCTATAAAAGTGAGGTGGGAAATGCCCACGTACATGTTCATCTCCTGTGACGATTAGGCACGTGACTGTTTCAATTATGTTTGCCAGGAAAAGACATGCTATAATTCTTTCTAAGCTAGTCTTTCAGTGCTAACAGTTGCTCGCATTTAGAGCACATTCTACAACAATGTGAATGATAGGCACATTTTTGTCCCAGCATGCACAGCAACACCTGGTTTACCAACTGCAGCTGTTCTAGATCAGATTACATTCAGCTTTACAGCCAATGCAAAGAGCAAAGGTATTGAGACAACTAAAAGCTGTAAAGTGCACAATAGGCGAGAGCAAAATGACTGACAGTGCAGATATGAGCGCATGTGAAGAAGTGGTTCTACATTAAAATACAGAAATACAGAATTAGCAGCTGCAGGTTGGATGACAGCCAGCACTATAGATTCCATATAAACCATTTAGACAGTATTATTAAAGCCCCCATGAGGAGCTTTTAACTGGTTATGAAGCAGTTTAGATGTGACGCTGATGCTTCACATCTTCATCAGCAAATGAGACCGTGGGAGAAGAAGAAGACTGGAGGTTACTGTCCTGTCTTATATGGCGCTTTTGCCTGATCCGCTCAGTCAGCAGAAATGCTATGAAACGCTTTACCGCGCACAGACCGGAAGAGACGATTTGTTGTTTACGAACACAATCGATCTGCTGTTCTCTTTTTTCCTCTCTATGGTTGGAAGCAAGAGGAGATTTTCTTTAGATAATTTCAATATTTTGTGTTTATGACTGTTCTGGTTTGGTGCAAATAAGTGGCGTGTTTCATTCACTCTCTTCCCCTTGGCGTCTCATACTGATGTAGACGGTGGCCTTCAGCGTCAGCAAGAGACGCACCAGCCTCACACAGAAATCTGATGTTAACCCTCTTCATCAGCATCAGACAAGCTGCTTTTCCACTGTACTTAAAACTGTAGTGCGTAACTAGTAGCTCCATGCAATTCTCTCTGTATTTCTGAGCATGGTAATGTTTACAAACTGCCGTCATCGCTGGCGTGCAGCAGCTCGGACGCACAGCACCCGATTCATTTTACGTCACAACTGAGGAAGGACAACAACAGCAACATTCCACTTTGGAAACAAAGAGGACTGCTGCAGCAGGTGAAAGCATGAAAACCCCAAGAAGCGTCCACGGATGTTTCAGTTCTTGATGTTCAGCGGAAGAAATAAAATCGAAGAAAGAACGTGACCACCAACAAAGAAAAACAAGGATGTCTATTGTTTAAAAAAAGAAAAGAGACTGAGGTTAGACACAGATGTCACCTTACGGCTCTTGAACAGGTTGGTAACATTATTTGTAAGATATTCAGAGTAGGATTCCTTGCTTTTACATTTACTCTACCTATTTTATGTGCTATTGTCTGGAACATGGGAAATTTCTCAGTGTTTTTGCAATCACTTAGGAATAACAGCCTGGGGCTGAGTGTTGTAGATGTTAGCTAACATTAGCGACCCAGTGGTTCTACAAAACTAACATTTCCTCTTCTGAAGAGTCCATCATGTTTTTAATCATCCGTATCCTCTTTGATCTCAAGGGATAAATGTTCCTAGCAAGTGGTGATGGTGTGCGATCACGACAGTTTAGGCCTACGTCATGTAGAAGTGCCGACAGCACTAATGTATAGGGCTGTCCTGATCCGATACTGATATCAGATATCGGTCCGATATCAGCCAAAAAGAGAATATAGGATTATATCGGACTGCACCTCAAATCTCCGATACAAACGCTCCGATAATTGTTTGCACTTTAAGTTATTGAGGTTATTATTCAGGGCCTCCTAATTTATTATTTTTTTTATTTTTCTATTCAATTGTTTTGTTAATAATAATGGGTCAGTTTTCCCAAACTACTGTTGCTGACTATTGTTCTCTGTTTGAGTAAT
>JAQLOL010014636.1:0-10721 GCA_029783665.1 Naso thynnoides
GAGCCACGCTGTATGTTTACTGTCACACTGAGGTAAAGTCAAGATGCATCAGTGATAATTTTCTAATCGAATCGTGGGCCCCTGAATTGTCATAAGATTATTAGGTGCTGAGAGATTCCACCCCTGCTTCATTAAAACTACCCCACAGTTAAAGGGGGAGTTCGGCTTTCTGCACATCAAACCTTGTAAGGATATTTCTGATCATAAATGATGTTCTACAGCATTACTATGACGAGCAGTGCAGTCCTGAAAACTGGAGCTCGCTGACGTCTGACGTCACTGCTGACTGAAAACAGAGGAGCTCGTGCACTCGGGTTTCAAGTCGAAAAACCCAATAAACCCTCGATTTAAAAGATGTGAAAGTCACTGAATGTTTATTGATGTCCTCTCATGTAAAGTCAGACGCCGGCAAACAACCCAGAAGCGGCTGATTCAGCTGCTTCAGGAAACAAACAAACAAACGGCTGTTTCCGCCTTTGTTGTAATATTGTGATTTGGAAACTCCATCGTTCAACAGACGTGACAAAAGTATCTTGTTTCTGCATGTTTCTGGAATGATTAAAAAAAAGAAAAAATAACACACATACTGGAAGTTATTTCAGCATTCAAATTTTCAAATTAAACATTTGATTCTTCAAATTATATTCCACCCCCTGACATTGGGTCCAACATGTCTGACAAGCACTTGGTCATTGGTGACCCTTCCCTGTGTGGTGTGAGTGCTGTGAAGTTAGCAGAAATTAAAAGGGAAAATCTATAGAAGTGATTGTTTTAAATAAAAGAAATCAGTTGAATGGAGACGAGTTTTTTCTCTAAAAACCCTTGAGAGGGTTTATCTAAAGCACCAACATGAAGAAACTAGTATTTTGTGTAATTTGTACCTCTGCAGTCTCTGACTGTATCCCAGGTAGGGTTGGGTAGGGTATCATCCAATCATCTCACTGGAGATCACTGATAGGCGATCGAACCGCCAGAGGGGGTGGGCGGAGTTACGTCACAGCACGCACATCTGTACAGTTAACTGCCACTATGGCCGACAGCAACCGTGACTTAGTGCCAAAGAAAACTCGAGATCTCCTGTTTGGGAATGTTGTGGGTTTTACCCAGATGCCAAAGCGGAACCTAAACACACCACACAGCCCGTCTGTAGGCTGGTTACAAGATGTGTGCCAGCGAAGGACGGGCGATACTTCTGCTCATTTAGTCGCTGGCTGTGTGCGAGTTTCTCCAGCGCAACATGTTTAGAATCAAGGACTTAATGTTCACTCGTCAGTTGTGCAGATTAACGGGGCTCCGTGTGCGGACATGTCGCAGATTCTAGAGATTATTTCTTCAACTTCTTATGACCGTAAGAGATCGTCCCTTCAATCGCTGATACTGGATTTGATCCCAAATCAACCCGTCCCTACTCCAGGTTGCTGTAAGTTCCACACTTCTGTGGAAAGAGTGAATTAGTTGAGGCAGAGCCACTGGAGAACATGAGAGGCTCACCAGGAAGCATTTTAAAAACCAAGTTCAGTCAGTTTGTCCACATGCCTGAATGTGTGTGTTCATGGCGTTAAACAGGCACCGTGTGCAACAGTACTGCCTCTGATGTCTTCTTAATTATTTGATTTGATTTAAATTTGTTTTGGAAAACCATGAAGCTCTGTGGCATGGAGGAATTGGATATGCAGTTAGACTCAGATGACAGTTTTAGTCATTTTGCCTCTTCACACCACCCTAACGGATTTGAATGAAACAATCACGATACGGTCAAAGTGTCGACTCTCTGCCTTAATCACTGGGTTTAATGAAATATAGCATCAGCTGTTTAAGAATTACAGCCATTTTTACACACGCTAACATAATTGTATAAATAATGATTATTTTTAATAGTTGTTGGAAAACCTGCAGTGTCAATGATTTTCTGCATCCTGGCCCCACTGGACATCCCCTAACGCTGAGTTTGTTGTTTGAGTTTCTCCTTCGAGAGGCTTTGCTGGCCCCGTGCTGCTCCCTCCTGCAGTCACTGTGTGTCTGTGGGCGTCTCCGGCTCAGTTTTAGGTCGAGATCAGGTGACTGACTTGGCCATTGAAGAATATTCCATTTCTTTGCTTTGAGAAGCTCTCTGGTTGCCTTCGCAGTATGTTTCGAGTCATTACCAGGTCCAACCAGAATCTGCACCTGCAGATTTTCAACAGATGTTAAATAAACAGACACACTGCTTGTAAAACTATGAACATTAACACACACACTTACCTCCACCCCTTATGCATGTGTGTGACAGTTGCAGTGTTTCCCACACGGCTTTACTTGAGCAGGCTGCCTATTTGGCAACACATTTTAGGAGGCCTGTGTAATACTTTAATTTATTTTTAATCATCTGAGACAACATCGCCACTGGCTATCAAACAAGGAGCTGACCATGTGCCGCCGCTCTTCTCCTCTCGTTGTCCGTCAGTCAGGTTTGCTCTGCAGAGAGAGATGCTGTGGTGTCACATCTGTAAACGCACTGGTTATCTGCCATCTCAGACTCTCTGCAGCCAACGCCAAAGTTAACTACAGACAGGCTGTGAGACAGAGGAATTTTGTTTCATTTGTAATTTGGGCCTGCCAACCTCACTGAATTGTTCTGTGTGCGAATTTAAAAGACTGCACACAAATCTTGTAAATATTTATTTCAGCTTGCTTGAGGTCATTTTAGTTTGTTTTAATCCAATAATTGTGCTTATTTACACTCAAAACCAACCCTTGCTACCTTAGACCAGTATTGTCCATCACAGTTAACGGGGGAAAAAAAACTGTACAGAATTTTGCAGATTTTCAGATTGGATCACTGCTGAAAACAGAAAAAAAAAAGTACAAATCTTCAGAATCCTGTCTGAATCCAGGCCTGTCGTTAGCCGTCTACCCGCCCTGTTAATTTACTTTCATACGATACACTTCAGATCACGAGCCATTCCTTCTCCTCACTTTTCTTTCCACATCACTCTGGTACAACTTAATCTGAGTTTCTGTCCAAAGAGTCTTGCTCTAGTATTGGGCAAGTGTTTTCAGATTGTTTTCTCCCACAGTCTAACCTTACCACAGAGTCACCGGTGGTTTGCACCTAGTGTTGTACCTAATGTGCTGTGTAAGCATGAAGGGGTCTTCACTGCAGACTTGGACAGTGGCATGCCTCCCTCCTCCAGAGTGTTCTTGACTTCATCCCCCTCAGATGTGTTTGCTGTCATCCAGCCGTTTTAGTGTTGGTGATCTGGTCATTCCTAAAGTTTCTGCTATCGTTTTATAGGTTTGTCATTATGGCCGTTTTACTCCCATTGACACGTTTTGGACCACATGCTAAGAGTTCCAAGCCACCAACTGGAAATTCCACATTTAGAGCCCATTCCAGACCTTTTGTCTGCTTGTTCTGTCTTGAAATAATGAGGGCTATGAGGCCATAAAACTGCATGTCAGTCAGATGTCCAATGTCTGTTGAGCCTTCAGAGGACTACGTGTAAAAATGGCTCTTGTCACTCAACAGTGGATACCGTTTTGTTGTTAAATTCTTTCTCGTTTTAAAGCTGGAAGTCTACTCCTCAGCCACATCTTGACTGCCTCATTTTAAATACACTGTGCCACTGTACCTAAGTGTGTAGACGACTCTTCCCCTAACCCGGTTATTGATTAACGCACAACAGTAGTAATGGTGATGGTGGGATATAGTCATCATTGGCCTAGACCTCATATGGGACAAGTATAGGAAAAAAATGTGTGTGGTAATGAAAATTCCTTTTCTCTGGCAGACAAAAAGATAAATGGCTGCTCTCTAGACAAGCAAGAAGACAGAGGAAGACGGGAGCTGGAGGTGAAATCTGTGGAGCTGGCCCTGACTGAGGAGCACATGAGCTGTGTGACTGGTACGGATCGGAGGCTGAGCCCATCAGTTAATGTTTGCTGTCAGTCGCTTGTATGTAAAGCTGCCCTTGATCACAACAGGTCGAATAAATGGAAATCTACCGTTTTCATACCTGAGAGGGTTTTTCCACAGACACAGGTTCAGATCGTTCCCGTGCTTTCGAATGTCTCTGTAAAACCGGGCGTGCAGACTTTGAACTCTGTGGCAAAAACTGTCCTTTTGAATCCAAAACAGTTGATGTGATTTCATGTGTGTGTGTGTGTCTGGTAGGTTTCTAAGGTTCTCTTAGTTCTTGTCTCTTTTTCTCTCTTTCTCCTTTTTTCCTTCTTTATCTCTCTCTTTCTCCTTTTTTCCTTCATCTCTCTCTTTCTCCCAAAATTTAAAGTAAGCTGTGTTTCCGTTTGTCAGTTGTGCTTTTTTTGTAGCCTTTGTTTTGCTTGTGCCCTACACTGATTTTCTTTCTCGCGTGATTTTTGTAGCTGTAAGATTACATTAATTCTTGGCTGAGTTTTTTAAAAGCCTCACGCTAAATCGACTGTAAATCCACATTTTAAAGCAGATTTTTAAAAAATAAATAAAGAAGCCCCCCCCGCCATCATTTTCAACACTGATTAGTTTGCATCCCTGAATACAGTAACAGTAGGTCGACCAACAGCAATATGAAAAATGTGAGAAGATCTAAGTAACCGATTATTTTGGTTTGGCATCCGTGTTAGGTGCAGATTTTGCAGAATAGACAGAACAGACAGTACTTCTCTTTGGCTTTGCCCAATTCTTGAATCACATGGAGAAACATGAAAATGTGAAAATAAAAGAGTTCATCCTCTTCGAGTGAGTGTGCTTGTCCAGCCTGTTGTGAAGGAGATGCTTCTAATGTCTCGGTCTTTGGTCTGTCCTCTGCCTGAAGGTATTCTTGAAGAGTCTCTACAGCAGTATGGCAGTTTGATCCCAATCCACGTGGATGACATCGTGAAGAAGCTTCAGGACATCTTCAGTGAGAATTTCTCACAATCACACAGGTCAGACACCGTCACAATGTGGAGTTACCGTCATCATGGATGAATTCATGCATTCTTTTTCTTGAAAGACTTAAAATTTGTTGTCTGGATTAGATTGTTATTAGACTAATTATTCCTGCACAAATATTGACCTTATTTTAACAAATAATGATAATGATATAATAATATTTTTAGTCTGTGCTTAGCAAGAACACCTTGAGCCATTGATGTGGTGGATTTTAAAAAGGTGCATACAAGATTTGACCAAAAAGCTGTAAGACTGTTCCTGTTTTGCAGTGGCTGAGTGCTGCACCGTGACACTGAACCTATCTCTAAGAGTCACCCAAAATCTAATTATGTATTTCTTCAGCACTTCAAAGGTTTTGCTCAAATTTAGGATGACTAATTTCCATTACTAACGACTTGCTTTCAAAATGCTTTCTATTAAAAGCTTGTGACTAAATGTATTTGTATCATGTGCAAACAACACAATCTTCAGTATTTTACTACTTCACAGATATCACTGACATAAAAAATAGAATGTTTCTGTCTCAAATCCAAGCCTTTCAGGACTCTGTATTTCCAGCAAAACTGCATTTTTTCTGTAACATTATGGTCGATTCTTCTGCAGCTCCATCGATGGCAGCAACAGCTGTGCAAGGTGTGGGGCACGCTCAGTCCGAATGCTGTACATCACTTTGCTGCTTTGGGCAAATGTCGGGGGTGGTAGGGAATCTGCGGATTTGATCCTCCTCTCTACTTCTTCCAAAGAACAGTAAACAAGAAGTCAAGCTTGTTGTTTGTTCGGAGGAGAAATAGAGGTGGAGAGGATAGAAAACCTACTGGGTTTGCTCCTGCATCCGCTGCTCTGTAGTGTCTGTTCACCTGAAAGGGACTGTCCGTAGTCAGACATGTGACAGGTTCTGCAGGGTTCTGTTCGCCTGTCAGATGACAGTAGACCCATCGATGGTCTGCAGGGATGGCTGTTGTTCTTTGAGCTCGATTACTTTCATGGCTGCTCTCACATTCGCAGGTCTAGATGTAGACAGAACTGTGAGTGTGCTGAACTTTGCTGCCGTCCCATATCTGATAATGCCTTCAGTCACAGCATTGTAGAAGGTTAGCATGATCTCAGGTCACACCCCAAACAGTCAGAGTCTGTGTAAGAGGTTCAGTCTCCGAGCTTGTCTAGGTCACACGTAGTTAACATGGACACTCCGTTTCTGGTTGTTGTTCAGCGTAGTACCGAGGTACTTGAAGGTGCACGCCTGTTTAGTGACACCACTGTCAAGTAACCTTGTTTGGACCCTCACTCCCCTGGGGTCAAAGTTCATCTCTTTAATCTTGTGGCGTTAAGCATAAGATGGTGGCTGTCGCTCCGGACCTTAAAGGTGGCAAAACCTCTGTGGTACAAGAGGGGCAGTCGTCAACGTGCGGTGGGCTGAAGGTAAAGGTCTCATCAGAGAATTCAATAAAATGTTTACAAAAATAAAACCATTTTATGATAAACAGATTAGCTTGCGTGTTGTTTAACTTCTTGACAAGCAGGTATGGTTGCACAGTATTAAAAGCTGAATTAAAATCTGCAAGTAAAACTTGTGTGTAAACCTTAGGGTCATCTGAGTGCTTACTGATCAAGCGTTTCACGCAGTATCCTAGTAGTAACAGCGTCTTCTGTGCTCCAACCCTGCCAGGGTCGAGAGGAGAATCTACATCGGACTTGAGCGTATTTACAGTGATTCTGTCAAAGTACTTCATTACTACTGATGTTACGGCAACAGGACTGAAATTGTTGACAGACACATCGTAATAATAATAGACTTTTTTCCGGACTGCTGGCACAGTATGACTCTTACAAGACTGCTGAAAAACCAGGCGGCAGGCAGCAGGTAATTCAGAAGAACAGTTTTTTCACTGGAAAGCCGGCAAGCCATTGGGCCCGCGGATTTCATACGACAAAGTTTGCTGAAGGTGGTCTGTACCTGCTCGGGATCATTTGTTAATTACTTTTTATTCCTTTGAAAATGTGACCTACATTACGTTAACGTGTGCTGCACATTTATAGCCTGTCATTGTTTTAGCCTCAACATCAGACTCTGCTTGCTCTGCATGGCTGAGGCTCCGGTCCTCAGTGAAGAGTTTTACGACTGCCAGAGCCTGAAATTCCACTCGAAACAAAGATGGCACTGACTGTGTTTAGAGTTGAAACTTTAAAACTTTCACACTGCAGCGACCCCGTCTGTTAGGAGAATGTACTGCAGTGGTCACATTGAAAAATTTAGCAGACAACCAAAAACCAGTAAGGGCACATCAGTAACAAACATTTCTCACTCTAATGATTTTATAAGATGTTTACATATAATACATACAATGATGTATCTAATTTTGAAGTATTATAGTTTTTCGGCTTGTCTTCACATTTTAGCTTTTATTGGATAAACCATTGATTCAAAAATAATCAAACTCATTGAATTGCGTAGCGTTGTTCCTTAGCATCATCCAGTCTCATTGAATCGCACTGTGTTGAATCGCAGCATGTTGAATCGCCCTGCATCGTGTCTGGGGTTGGAATCGTGTCACACTGGTGGTTGCTGCATATATATCATTAGTGCTTCAAATCGTTGACTAAGTTGCATTTATTGTGTGTCCTCACACCAGAGGTGTACATCTAGTACCGCGCACGTGCAGTTTCAGCTTTAGTTGACGAACTAAAGGAGGAGGAAACGGTCTGCTTGCAGTTGCACATGTTCCCCTGGTAGTCTGTAGACTGAGGCGCATGTCCTGAACGGGCTCTGTACTAGTAGTATTAAGTCGATTTGACTTTCGCAGGTGGTAAGAGGTCCTGCTGACGAATGTTTGACATGTAACGTGTGAGTAAATAAAGTTACATGAGATTTACAACCTAGAACCTTGTCTTAGCGCCATCTGGTCGTTGAATAATAAGCGTCAGATTTCTACATCCTGTTAAAAAAATCTATGATCAGAACTTGCTGCTGCAGGTTACTTCTTTTTACTACCTCACGGAGTAGCATGCAGTTACTCCTACTACTTGATTTCCCATGTGCAGTAAAACTGCTATATGTGCGATACACCATCTTTGAGAGTAAGAGTACTTAGTTTGGTATATATTTCGAGTTTAACCATGTGTAACTTTTATGGATATATTTGTGTCTTTTTTCTATACTGTATGATATTGTTGACTTTATTCTGTTTTTTTTCTGTTATTCATCTGTCGTGTTGTCTTTTAAACCTACTGACCAGGGGGGCTCGGCACACAAATTCCTCTGTGCCCAGCTTGTCTGCTGTGCACAAACGGCAAATAAACTTCTTAAATCTTGAATCAGAAAGGGTGATTGAACTTTCTAGCGAGGGATTTTGAAGACTTCACTAACATGCCACCTTGTTGGATGTCTTTGTCATTAGGAAGGCAGTGATCCAGCACCTAATACAATCCTTCCAGCGTTCGTCAGGAACAAACCTGGCCAAAACATTCAGGGTCAACTACAAAAGGCATGTTCTGACGATGGATGACCTCGGCACTCTGTATGGACAGAACTGGCTCAACGACCAGGTACGGCAACGTAGACTTTTAAAATGATGGGTTTGTGACATGGTAGTATGTAAACCTCCTGTTACTGTGTGAAAACTGTAATGAAAAAAGTTTGCGGGAGCTCTGCTTTCAAAATACCGACGTTAAAGAGAGCGGTCTGCTGTTCCCTCCACTTAGTTTCTTTCTTTCAAGGAGAGCTCTCTGTCAGCAAATAAATTATTATTCAATGTGTAGAAAAAACGTGTTAACTCTATTTAAATAACTGATTCACATCCAAAAATAAATCTGATCTGAAGCTTAAATCAGTTTGTGGCCAGAGTAGCTAAATATGTTATATTTGTAATCGTTTGACACGTTTATGTTGTGTGTCTGAAAGCCATCAGCGTATTGTGAGCATTATAAGGCACAATATGAAAAAAAAAGTAATTTCTTATACTGACAAGCAATATTAAAGTGCATTTCATCATTAAGACAAGCACTATGAGCAGTCACAAGCACACGTAGATTTCATTATTGCCAAAAAGATCTGAGCTCCTAAAATATTGATGAAAGCTGAAATTCAAGTAAATTTCCATCTGCTAAAAGTTTCTGCACAGATTTGATCTGCTCACGTTTCGTGAATGAGACCAGCTGAATCCATAACATCAATAAATGCAGATACACATTATTCATATATATATATATATATAAACAGTCTTTCCCTCAAGATTTTGAGAGACTGTGGGGGTGATCCCTAGACCTTCCAGGAAGGTCCAGTGGCATGATCCCTGTGAGAAAATTTTGTACATTTTAAGGTTAAAAGAGAAGAGTTTTTTGTTTTTGTTTTCTCTTTCACATTAAGCCTTATAGTAAGGATATTTACGATCACATATATCTACTACTTTGTGTTCTAGTGTCGGTACAGGAGAGGACACCACCAAACATTTGATGAGTTACACGTCTTTTAAAACAAGTGTAAATTGTGTTTTTCAACTTATAATCAGAGTGCCCGTGCTCCTCTGTTGTTTTCAGCTAGCGGTGACGTCAGCAATGAGCTGCAGCTCTCAGGACTGCACCGTTCATCATAATAATGCTGTAGAGCATCGTATATGGTCGTAAATATCCTTTTTATGAAGCTTAATGTGCAAAAAATCAAACCTCTTCTTTGAATGCATCAATCTGGTACACTGGAGAGCAAAATTAACTCTATTTTGAAGTTTGTGCTTTTATATATTTTTTTCTTTTATATCTGTACAGATAAGTTGCCTAATATTTCATAATGATCATCAGTGTTTCCCACACAGTCATTGATTTGGCTGCCACAATATGAACATTGTCCACTGCATAGTGATATTCTATTTCTTTTAGGGCTGCAACTAACGATTATTTTGATAGTCGATTAATCTGTCGATTATTTCTTCGATTAATCGGATTTTTAAAAAATGCACAAATTTTATTTACATTAGAGAAGAATGAGGAGACGAGTTGGTTCTCAGTTTGATCCAGCATGTTGCTGGCATCATTTATTTCTTTCTCCCAAACTTTATTCAAAAACAGAATGTTATTCCAAATGGACAATATTAGTGCAAAACAATGCACAAAAAGTTTTTTAAAGTTATTTGAACAGCCCAGAGCTGTTAAACTAATAATACTGTAAAAATAATATAAATAATAAAAAAAGATAATCCTAAAACACAAACAAGTGGTAGGCTTTGCTACATCAAATAGCTTAAACAACAGGCCATGGACTAATACAAAAAACATACAAAAATGTATGCTGTACAATGTGTGCAAAGATATACTGGTAGGCTTTTTAAAAAAAATTTAAATGCACAAAAAAGAGGTATTTTACGTTGCTTGAATGGATCTGAGCTGTGTAAACAATAATAAATTATTTTTTAAAAAGTAAAACGGGAAATCACTGTTGACAGGATTTTTCTACATCAATTGCCTCTAACAACAGGCCATGAACCTTAAAGGTGGATTGTTTATGCAGTAACACTTTTTCTCTCTCACAAACACACACACACACACACACACACACACAATAAACAAGGGACAGGAGTCAGGACAAAATACATAATTATAGATATGAGAACAGATTGAAAACTTAGTGGGCCAGGGAAACGTTTGTTTCACAGCTGGTGGATCGTTTCGTTTATCTAACGTTAATACCCGCTGTTTGCTCGCCATCCAGCTTGACAAGCATAGCTTAGCCACTAACTAACGTTAGCCTTGTAACGTTAATGCGTTACGTCAGCCGGGTAATCTAGTCGAGATGGATGGCGAGCAAACAGCGGCTATTATAGTT